>PVJX010043170.1:0-13806 GCA_004027295.1 Dolichotis patagonum | reverse complement strand
TGATCTTATCTTCACTAATAGTAGCCCCAGGACCTCTTATTCGAGCGGGTTTTTGTGCTTTAGTTTCTTTCTGGGTTGTGAGAGTCTATCTCTCTCTGTTTGGGTCTCTCCAGGGTGTTTTATTCTGGCATTTGAGCTGTCTCTCTCAGAGAGGGTCTCTCTCCTGCTACCTACCAGTCCGCCATCTTGTCTCTTCTCCTCTTTTTTGTTTTTTATTTTCCCCTTTTGGGTTAATATTTGGTCTTTCAATCCCACTAGGCTCAACTGTTGGTAGTGTGTATCTTAGTGTCCTACTGTAAGGTTGATGTCTGTCCAGTTGCTGGGTCCCACAATGAAGAGGTGGGCCAGTCATCTGAAATTCCCTCTGCAGGACCTGTTGGGTGAGTCCTATATTCTTCCTAGGATGAAAAGTATAGGAGTATTGATGGAAATCAACCCTTAGTTTCTGCTGTTATTACATCTTCATGTTGTTCAGAGTCACCAGAACTCCCTGTTTATAGTGTTTGCTTCGATTGGGACCTTACTGTGTCTCTGAGGGTCTGATAGGCACTTTTAATTTTCTCCAGGTTGGGGGAGGCCTTAATGTCTCCCTCCTCAACTTACCTCATGTTCTCTGTGTGGAATAAGGGCTCACTCACCCTCTTGCCAAACTCACCAATGGCCTACTTCTGGAGAGAGCTTCACTATTGCTCTTGTTTAGCCACTGAAGATGGCAAACTTTATTTGAATTTTAGGGGTAAACTCACCTCACTGATGGAAGTCTGCTGAGTTCTTCTCTTTGGATGAGGGGTTACTGAGTCTCCCCTCAGTACAGCATGGTTAATCCACTGCAGTCCAAGGTTCTGGGGGAGGAGTGGGAGCCGAAGATCGATAGCATTATTAGGTCCAGGAAGTGTGAAGGTCCCTGATGGCAGTGGTGAGGCTGTGTGTGTGTGTGGGGGGGGTGCGCCATGGCCTGGAGTTCCTGGATCCCAAGGTGGTCCTCAAATTCTTTTCAGAAATACATGGAACTTTCTCCAAAATGGACCACATACTAACCAACATATCAGATTTAAGCAAATACAATAGAATTGAAATTGAAATTTACCATCAATATAATCAAACAAAATCACAAATAATTTAGAAATCAATGACAAAAGAAAACAGAAATTATTCAAATTGATAGAAACTAAACAATACACACTTAACTAAACAATGGGCTACAGAAAAAAAATCCAACAACAAATAAGACATTTTTTTAATCACTAAATGATAGTATCAGTACAATATGTCAGACCTTATGAGACCAAATGGAAGAACTCCTAAGTGGAAAGTTTTTAGCTGTGAATGCATACATTACAAGAGCAGAGAGAACACAAATAAATAACAGAACAGCACTTCCAAGTCCTACAAAACCAAGAGTAAGCCAAATTCCAAACTAATATAGTGAAGGAAGTCATAAAAATAAGAGCTGGACTCTATGAAATAGAGATTTAAAAATATAAAGAATTAATCTAAGAGTTGGTTCTTCAAAAAAATGCATCAAATAACATAAACCCTTAGCCAATCTAATGAAAAACAGGACAGAAAAGACTAAAATAAATGCAATTATAAGTACAAAAGGTGAAATCACAATGGATGCTTACAAAATAAAAAAATAACTAACAAATACTGCATAAACCAGTTCACCAAAAAATTCAACAATTCAGAAGAAATGGATAGATTCATAGATACACATGAATTACCAAATTCAACAAAGATTTTAAAGTCCTGAAAAAGCTAGTAACTGGCAATGAAATTGAAACAATACTAAAAAATCTATCAAATGAAAAAAGCCCAATCCTGAAAGGTTCATTGATAAATTCCTCAAAAACTTAAGGGAAGTTCTAACATCAATGCTCCTCAAACTCTTTAATGACATTGAAAAGCCATTCCTGGAATCTATCAGTACACTGATTCCCAAAACAGACAAGGATCCTACCAAAAGAGAACTACAGACTGATCACCTTAATGAATATGGGTACAAAAATTCTCAGCAAGATTTTGCAAACATAGTACAACACATCATTAAAATGTTGTGTATCATAACCAAATAGGCTTCAACTAATGCATAGAAAGATAGTTCAACATGCACAAATCAATAAATGCAATTCATCACATAAACTGGAATCAAGGACAAAAACTACATGATCACTTCAATAGATACAGAAAAGCCTGAACAAAATCCAATAACCATTCATGAAAAAATAATTGAAGGAAATTGGTATAAGAGGACCTTAGATGAATCTGATAAAAACCAGTTATGACAAACCTGTTGGCAATATACTACTGGGTGAGAAAAACCTGAAAACTCTCCCTCTAACATCAGGAGTAAGACAAGGATGTCTTCTATCACCACTTCTACTCAATTTAAACATTAAAACATTAGGTAAACAAATTAAGCAAGAAAAAGGATATATACAGGAAAGGAAGAAGTCAAATTATCACTATTTGCAGATGACATGATTCTTTGCAGAGAAGATTACAAAAATTAATCCAAAGAAACTTAGAACTAATGATCAAAATCAGTAATATAGCAGGAGAAAACAAAAATCAGCACTCAAACATGATTAGAGGCCCCTCTCCCCACCCAGGGGACCTCAGTGGCTGGTGACAGGGTCAGCAGTGCCTCCCCTACCCAGGGGATCTGTGCAGGCCAGCAGGAGAGCCAGAAACCCCTAACCCCACCAAGAAGATTTTGATCAGACAGCGAGAAAGCCAGTGACTCTTCCTCCTGGCCAGAGGACCTTAGCAGGCAGGGGAGAGCCTGGTTGGGCCCTCCCACATCCTGAAGGACATTGACACACAAGAGCATGAGTGAGTACTCTTCCCACCCAAAGGACCTCTGCAGGCCAATGGGAGTGTGAATGAGCCCTCCATCCACTCAGGCCCTGGGAGAGCCTGCAAGACTTCCAGTGACACTGTAGGGCCCAGGCTGGGAAATACACCATGGACAAGTGAGTCAGGTGACCTGGAAAAATCTGAAGCAGCTGTAACAATGAACTAATGTTTGGTTCACATCAGTACTTCTAGGCTAGTCAGCCCATGAAGAATCCAGAACTCAATGAACTGACCCCTAGGAGAAATTTAGGTGACTGGAAGCTCCCTACACTGTGAGACCTGGTAACTGTGTGAACACCAGCCACACAGTAGGACCCTGACTAACACACACATGGTGGACAGGTGACACCAGCAAAACTGAAAAGACTGAAATATGAATCAAGAGGTAAAAATGACAAGATGAAAAACAAAATGTGATCTCAGATCTCCAGCCCACCTAGAACATGCACAGGAGACATTGACATACAAACATCAGAAGATACAAACCTGAAATTTCTGAAAAGATAGCAAATGAAGTGAAGAAACAAATCCACAAGGCTACAGAGAAAATCAGATCAGAAATAATCTTTCAGGTAAAAAGAGAAATGTCAGGGCTGGGGATTTAGCTCAGTGGCTTAATCGCCTGCCTAGCAAGTGCGAGGTCACGAGTTTGATCTCTGGTAACAAAAAGAAAAGAAAAAAAAGAGAGAGAAATGACAAACTTAATGAATGAATTCTTACCATAGCTAGAGAAGACATAGATTAAAGAAATAAAGAAGCACAGGAAAATGAAGGAAATCTTGAATAAACAATATAGGAAAAAGTAGAACACATAAAACATATTCAAAGAGCCATCCAGAAAATTAAAAATTCCATTGAAAGCAGGCAAAACCAGTTGAACAAAACTAAAAATAAACTTTCAGACTTTGAAGGCAGGATAACGGCTAACAACCACAAAAAGAAAAATCATTTAAAATAATAAAGGACTATGAAATAATTGAACAGCTCCAAAATGATGCAAAGAAAAATAATATGACTGATAGGTGTGAATGAAAATCAGTCAACAAAAATAACATAAAAAACTATTTGCAGAAGTAAAAGCTGAAAATTTCCCATGCATAGGAACAGAATCTGACATAAAGAACTTCAAACAGCCATAAACAAAGTAAATTTACATACAGACATATAATAATAAAAATTCCAAAAAAATTCAGAACAAAAGAAGAATATTAAAAACTATTAGAGGAAAAAAAAAAAGCAGATCACCTGTAAAGTGAAGCCTATTAGAATCATGGCCAACTTTTTAACACCAACACTCAAGTAAAGAAGACATTGCAGAAAAGCATTTCAAGCCTTGAAAGAAAACTATTTCCCACTCATAATGATGTACCCTGAAAAAAATCTTTAAAAAATAGTAGAGAAAAAACATACTTCCATGATAAAGAACAACTGAAGAAATTCACATCCACCAAACCAAACTTACAAAGAGATCAGAAAGATATTCTAGGTAGAAATAAAAATGACCACATTTTCCTAAACAACATGAGAAAGAAACCATCAGGCATGGCAAGCAATTAAACAGAAGGGAATAACAGGGAACCAACAGCAGAAAAATAATCTGACAATGATAAGCCAATATATATCAGTTATAACCATCAATGTAAATGGCCTCAATTCACAACTAAAAGAAACGAATTGGCAGAATGGACCAAGAAACAAGATCCAACAATATACTGTATACAAGAAAGAGATTTAACTGAAAAAGAAATGCAGAGACTAAAAGTTATAGATTGGAAAACAATATTCTATGGAACAAGAATGTAGAAAAAAATAGGGGTAACTATTCTGTTTGCAGACAATGTGAACTTCAAACCAAAAATGATCAAAAGAGATAAAGGTCATGACACACTTGTCAGGGGAAAGTTCAAGAGGAAGAGATAATAATCATAAATATATTCACCAAATATAGGAGCACTCAACCATATAAGACAAATATTAATAGATATGAAAAATCAAATAAGCAATAACACAATTGTAATGGTGGATGTTAATAACTCATTGTCACAAAGATATAGATTGACTAGACAAAAAGCCAACAAAGAAATAACAGAACTAAATCTAACATGTGAAGAAATGGAATTAATAGACTTATAGAGTGTTCCACACAACAAAATACACATTCTTCTCAGCTTTACATGGGACATTCTCTAAAGTAGACCGTACACTAGCCCAAACAACATGCTTAGGTAAATGCAAAGGAATTGAAATTATTCCTTGTATATTACCTGACCATAGTATAATGAAATTGGAAATTAATGGCAAAAGAAACTACAAAAGCCTCATAAACACATGGACATTAAGTAACACCATCCTGAACAACTAATGCACCAAAGATGAAACTAAATAAGAAATTAAACAATATTTACAACCCAATGAAGATGCAAATGTGACATACTGGAACCTGTGGAACACAAAGAAAGCAGTCTTAAGGGGAAAATACATAAATCAGGGTGTGTTCACATCAGGAAAACAGAACAAGTACAAATAAAAAACAATGCTGCATATTGAGCTTTGGAAAAAAGAAGACAAAGTCAACCCCAAAGAACAGAAAATGGAGGAAAATATAAACATCACAGCAGACATTAATGCAATTGAGTCTAAGAAAAAATATAAATAATGAAAGAATCCAGGAGTTGGTTCTTTGAAAGAATAAACAAAATTAACAAATCTCCTGACAATCTTATCAAGTAAAGGAAAGAAAAACTCAACTTCAGGTATTGAGGAATGAAAATAGTAAAATCACCACAGATCCTGAAGAAATTCAGAAGATCATCAAGCCTACTTCAAAAATTTTTACTCACATAAGATAGAACATAAAAAATGTACAGATTCTTAGAAAATTAAGATTCACAAAAGTAGAATCAAGAAAACATAAAAAATTTTGAATAATCCAATATCATTTAATGAAATTGAAAGCACAACTAAAAACTTACCAATAAAGAAAAACCCAGGTCTTTTTTTATTCACAGCTGAGTCCTAAAAGAAATTTAGAGAAAAGTTAAAACCAATACTCCTCAAACTCTTTAATGAAATTGAAAGGAAGGCAAATCTTTCTAACTCATTCCTGGAGGCAAGTATTACTCAGATACCAAAATCAGAGAAAGACCCAACCAAAAAGAAAACTACAGGCCTAATAAACATAGGTGCAAAAATCCTCACTGCAACATTAGCAAAGGGAATACAGCAAAGCATCAAGAAGATCATACACCATGACCAAGTGGATTCATCCCAGGAATGCAGGGATGGTTTAACTTAGGCAAATGATTAAACATAATATATCATATCTATACAGTCAAAGACAAAAGTGACATGATTATCTCAACAGATGCAGAAAAAGCTTTTGATAAAATCCAACAATCATTCATGATAGAACTCCATAGTAAATAGGAATAGATGGTCTCTATCTCAATCAGATAAAAGCCATCTATTACAAACCAATGGTCAACATCATACTAAATCAACAAAAACTGACCTATAATCAGGAACAAGACAAGGATGTCCACTAATACTGCTTCCATTCAAAGAGTTCTAGAAATGTTAGCCAGAGCAACTTAGCAAGAGAGAGAGAAATAGGAGGAATAAGGAAAAAGGAAAGGAAAGGAAAGGAAAAAAAAAGAAAGGAAAAGAAAGGATAGAAGTTAAATTATCATTATTTGCAGATGACATGATACCTAAATAGAAGACCCAAAAACTCCACCAAAATACTACTGGAATTAATAAGCAAATTTGGCAGTATACCTAGATACAAAGCCAACACCCAAGAATCAATAGCATTCCTGTACAAAAACAACAGACTCACTGAGAGTGAAATGAGGGAAACAACACCATTTCAATAGCATCCAAAAAATGAAATACTTAGGAAATGATCTAACAAAAGATGTGAAAGAGCTATATATTGAAAATTACAGTGCTCTGATAAAGGATATTGAAGAGGATATCATAAAATGGAAAGATATCCCTTGCTCATGGATATGAAGAACTAAAATAATGAAAATGATCATACTCCAAAAACTGTTATACAGATTTAATGTAATTCTGATCAAAATATCATTAGCATATCACACAAATCTAAAGAAAACAATCCTAAAATTCATTTGGAAACAAAGAGACTTAGAATAGGAAAGACAATCCTGGGAAACAAAGGCAAGACAGGAAGGATTATAGTCCCAGGCTAGAAATTATGCTACAAAGGTACTGTGATAAAATCAGCATGGTACAGGGGCAGGGAAGAGCAGATCTGAGGATCAATGGAACAGAATAGAAGATGCAGACACAACTACAAAGACCCTTAGCCTCCTTATCTTTGACCAAAGGACCAAGCATGTTCACTGGAAGAAAGGGAGCCTCTTTAACAAATAGTGTTCATTAGAGAAATGCAAATTTAAACAACACTGATATTTTATCTCATCCCAGAAATAATGGCTATCATCAGAAATCAAACAATTATCAATGCTGGTGAGGCTGTGGGGGAAAAGGAACCATCATCCACTGTTGGTAGATGTGTAGACTGGTACAATCAGTGTGGAAATCAGTGTAGAGATTAATCAAAAGGTTAGAATTGAAGGTCCAATGCAATCCAGTTATTTCTATTCTGGGTATATTCCAAGAAAAATTGAAAAATATCATACCACAGCAATATGTGTGCACACATGTCATAGCAGCACAATTTGAAATAGCTAAATCTTGTAAACAACCCAAATGCCCATCAACCAAGGACTAGATAAAAAAAGATGTGGTATTTTTATCCAATGAAGTAGTACTCAGCTATAAAGAAGGATAAACCCAAGGCTTAACTAAGTAAATATAATACAACTTGACACCATACTTATAAGTGAAATAAATCAAACTTACAGGTATAAACATTGTACTGTCTGCCTAGTATAAAAAAACTGAAAGAGTACACAAGGTTCAAAATGTACAACAGATACTGTGAAAGTGAAAGAGGAAAAAACTGCTCAAAAGGAAAGAACAACTGTGATGGTGGAAAGTAGAAAAGAAAGAAGGGAACAGAACATATATATGATAGACATATATGATAGATAATTATACTACTAATCTGTTAGTTCTTCAAACAGTCAATTTGTGCTTTCATTGTTTGTTCATTTTTTCATTCCAGTATCCTGTGCTCTGAGTAATTACTTTGAAGATAACAATAAGCAATATATTAAACATTGTTAATCTACTGTTTTTTAAATTCTGTATCATTGATTTTAATCTTTTTTAATTTTAAAGTAAAAAATCATTAGATTTCCTGTACACTTATAATAATTTCACTGAGAAAGAAATTAGAGAAAATAATATCCTGCATAATAGCACTAAACAAATTAAATGCTCATGAATTAATCTAAACCAAGAAAGTGAAATATCTCTACAATGAAATAACCACAATACTCTAACAAAGGAAATTCAAGAAGACTTTCTGAAAAAATCAAAATATATCCCCTATTTTTAGATAGACAGAAATAATATAGTCAAATGGTTAAACTTTCAAAATTGGTGATCAGATTGAACAATTTTACAGTTTTTCCTACTAGTCTGTTGGCAGTGTGTTTACATACTGTATGTATGGCAGGTGTCATTTCAACCAGTAAATTTTCATATTGATTACATTTGGTAAAATTGTCATTTTTATATTTCCTGTTATAAAAATTAACAGAAAAATGTGCAACTTTTGGTCATCCCATATTTAAATAATTGGATTAGCAAGTGGTTAGTTTAATCCCAATCAAAATTACAACCACGTTCTTCACAAAACTGGAGAAAACAATCCTATAATTTATACAGCACCAAAAGAAACCTAGAATAGCAAAGCCAATTCTTGGTAAAAAGGACAAAATGGGAGGCATCACAGTCCCAAATTTCAGGATATATTACAAAGCTATAGTGATAAAAACAGCATAGTACTGGTAAAAAAACAGATACATGGACCTATGGAACAGAATAGAGGATGTAGAAACAACCCCAAATACATTTAACTATTTGATCTTTGACAAAGGGACCAAAAACATACACCAAAGGAAAGCTTCTTTAACAAATGATGTTGGGAAAACTAGCTATCCTTGTGCAGAAATTTAAATGTAGACCCACACATGTGCTGGACTAACATCAAAATGGAAAGAAGAGATAAATGTTAAAACAGAAATACTGTAAGAATACAAGATGGGTTCTTTCATCAAAGAAACAACCAGTAGAATGAAAAGACAACCTATATCATGGGAAAATATTTTTGTCGGAAGTTCCTCAGACAGGACTCAGATCTAGAAATTTAAAAACTCAAAAAAATTAGACCCTCCAAAACAAAAGACTTCATCAAAACACAAGTAAGCAAAATGAATAGACACTTTACAGAAGAATAATTACAAATGGTCAATAAATACATGGTAAAATGTTCCATGTTTTTGGTCATTTGAGAAATGAAAATTATTATTGAGATTCATCTTGCCACAGAAAGAATGACCATCACCAAGAAATCAAATAATAAAAATTGCTGGTAAGGTTGTGTTGTGAGGAAAAATGAATTTTTGAAGATTGTTGGTGGGAGTGTAAACTAGTACCACCACTATGGAAATCAATATAGAAATTACTCCAAAAACTAAAACTAGAAGTCCATTTTACCCAGCTATTCTTTTTCTAGTTATCTTCCCAAAAGAGTGAAACACATAATGTTACAGAGATGCCTTCATAGTCATATTTATAACTGCAAAATTCATAATAGCTGAATCTTACACGCAGCCTATATGTTCACTAACAGATGAACAGATAAAAAATGTGATATTTGCACACAATAGGATACTTCTCTGTCATAAAGAAGGATAAACTTGAATCATTTGTAGTAAAATAGATGCACCTGAGTCCATGATGTTAAGTGAAATAAGTCAGACACATAAGTTTAAATGCCACATTGTTTCTATTATATAATAAACACAGAGAAAAGTAAAGGGCAAAATAAAAGATAGATAATACAAGTTAGGGAAATAGATCATTTTCAAAGGGAAGAAGATGAAAAGGTTGAGAGGGTAGGTGGAGGAAAGAGATGGTGAAGAATAAAAGAAATTGGGATACCTTATATGCGTATCCTAGCTCCACACAAGAAATGTAAACATGTACTGAAAACATGTACAAACACTGGAAGGAGATCAAAGGATGGGTGGAGGGTGAAGGAGAAAAGGGCAAGAGGATGAAAAAGGAATTAGATGGGTTATGTAAATGTACTTGCTACCTACTAGGAATGTGAACAGTATGTACTACACACATGTACTAATAGACTAATAGAAAATTTGCTTAAAATATCATGAATGTTTGAACTATTTTGGTACAGTAAAAGGCATATTGCCATTAATCCCCTCAAAATTTTTACCCTCACTTCTTGCCTAACAAAATTCTGGAAGTCCTCTTTCATGAACATTCTTAATTGCACTGTCATAGTTATTTCAAGTTTCAGAATCAGTTTAAAATGTTTACATTTCATGGTTATTTTCACTTTGGGGAAGAGACAGAAGTTTTATGATGCCAGATCTGGTGAATATAAAGTAAATGAAGACACACAGCAGTGCTTTTCGACAGAAATTCCCATAAACATTTTGAATCAATTCAGGTCATTTAGATAACTGTAAAAAGTTACAAAACAAAATTTACAGAATTGATTCACAAAGTGGCAATGACCAAAGCATGTGTTTGAAGTGAAAAGGAGTATTTCAAAGGGGGTTAATGGCAATATGTTTTCCAGAAATTTAAAAAGAATTTAAGCATTCATCATATTTTGAAATCTCACCTCAATAAGAACCAGATTGATTCCAACCCTACAGAAATATTAAAAAGCTAGTTATCAACCACAACTTTCAAAAAAATTATATTGCATACTGTAAATAAATTAAAGCATGAGAGTCATCTAATAATTTTTTAAAATCATCACTTAATGTGATTATATCTATCACTTGCTGACATGGAATCCAATCACAAGTATTAATTCCCCCAAAGCAACTGATATGAACCTTACAAAATGATTTGAAAGTAAAACTAAAGGGAGAATGAATCATCCCAAGAATATTAAATTATATAATTCATATTTTGAAGATTAAAAATAATGAGAATATTTAATAACTTCCTCCAATGAAAGGAATTATTTATGTTGGTACAATGAGTATAATGAAATAGAAAAGAATGAGTAAGAACATGACAGCTGTGTGGAAACTCACAGATAATGGAAATGCACAAATTATCTCATTATTATTTTTCAATATTTATTAAACATCATCTTTCCAAGCGGTGTCAATTACAAAATTCAAAGCATAGAGATTTTAGTGGAGGATTTGTAATGGTTTATAGATTTAAAACATAAATGTTAGAACTGTTGAAGCCTGTATTTCGATGGTCTTTCCAGTTCCCTTTCAACAGTACTTTTCAATATAATTTAGCTACTAGTTATTGGGAAACCACTATTGATAAGACCCTGATTTGTATAAGCAAACATATAATTAAATGTTGGCATCCTATCTGGGCTGTTAAATTATAAAATATCTGTCTTTCATACAAGCCAATCGCATTCCCTAGTGTTTTATGTAGAAGAGCAACTGGATTCAAATCATTCATGGGGACTGAATTAGAAAGACTAACAGGCTTAGTCTTCTGGTAGTGAATGCTGTCTTACCCATGTTCCTGGTATTTTGAAAAGCATTTCCCTGCCTGAAGCAAAACTGTAAAAGGATGGCCAATGTGCCAAGCAGGCCAGAGGTGCTGGGGAATTAACAACAGCCTGGTGTAGTTCGCAATGGATTGAGGTAATCAGCATGTAAAATACCCCTGCTCCATTCTTCTCAGAATAGCAAATTCCGAGAATTATGTTTTATGTATTTCCCAGAGCTTCCATCCAGAATTGAATTGTTGCTGGAATCACAATGCATCATTTATTAGCTAATTTACCTTCTCTGTGCCACTTCAGTCTCCTACTATCATTCCCTGAAATGCTTGCACCCATATTTTTGTTTCAGAGTTCATTTTTAAGAGTCCTAAACTAAAACATCATACATAAAGACTTTTGCATATCAGAAAAGAAAATTTTTATCCAAATGCATTTTCTCTATACTGCTTTATAAGGGAAAATTGTCAGTGAGGGGGCTATCTATACCCACTGTCTTCACCAGTAACCATCTCTTCAAGACTGAACTCTCTGTAACCTAATGTCTGTCTCATTCAGTCTTGGGGCCATTTAAGGTCCTGCTTCTCTCCCAAGCATTCTTTCCCATCCCTCAAACTCCTAATTCCTTCCACACACATGTGGAATCACATCTGGTTTCCTGTTGTACCACAATTATCTCTATCAGAGGAGGATCTCAGGTGACCTTCCATGTGACACAATGGTCAGATGAGTTCCTTTGTGTCAGTTTTTATTTACTAGTTGTTGCTTCCTAAAAACTAAGTTCACTTTGAGGGTGAAAAGTCTATGACAAGGCTTCAAAATGTTGCTGCTTAGGGACCTGAAATCTGAACTCTGAGCTGTCCCCAGCTGCTCTAGAGTTCTTGGCTGGCATTATTTGTGACTCATCAATGCAGAAATTTATTTCTTCTTTCTTAATATTACCTTTTCATCACTTCATTTCCTTGAAAAAAATTTTAAGGCTTTATTTATGAAAGACTAATACTCTGCCAACATTCAAATTGAAACTCTTCTTCCTCATCCGTCTTTCAGGAGAAATCCTGACAAAACCCAGGTGCAGACTGTTCCTCGACAGGTCCACAGCACTGCTGAGTTTCATATGCTGCAACCAGATGTACATCTCCTGAGGCTAAGAATATTTTGCTTCTATGCAATGAAGTTGCCATCACAATCCACAATCTCCATAAAGATTACTTTCATAGACTGAAATGTTAATGCTGGGTTTATCCTCAGGTATGTCTTGTAGAAAACAAGTATGCAATATTTTTGTGATATTTTTAATTTTACTTTGGTTTAAATTCATCCACAATATCTACCATAACCTTAATGAACTTCCTCATGGCACAAGTGAAATCCAGGTTGTATCTGTCTTTCTTTTGAAAGGTACAAATGTGTTTACACCTTCCCAGGTGAATAGTTAAGTTTTTAAATTACCTTACCATGTATTTTTGCTTGCATTTCAAAAAACAAGGTTAACAGCAGAGAAGAATCTTTTTTTTTTTTTTTTTAAGGAAGGAGAGTTTTATTTAGCTCATAGTTTGTGGAGGTTTCAGTCCATAATCAGCTGGCTCCAAGGCAGGGTGGTGTGGCATGGGGAAAACCATTCAAGACAGCAGAAGACAGCAAAAGAAATGAGTGCAAAAAGGAGGAGAGCACGCCTATCTTCCTTCCTTACAGTGTAAGCAGGCTACCTGCCCTAGGGCATGTATAGCCCTCACACTATCTATCTGCCCTCCTCAGGCTCAGGATGTTTACAAGGTGGAGATCCGGCCCCCTGCTGAGTCAACTTAGTTAACCGGCTAAACTTCCCAAGTTGACAAAGTGTATCAACGACTGACCCTGGTAACACGCTAAAACCACCGATGAGGCTGTTTCTTTTTCTCCAATGGCCCACGCAGGGAACCAAGATCTACTCCTACAGTGACTTGGCCTTCCTACCTGTTACAGTTTAGATTTGAAGCGTTCCCAGAGTCTCTCCTGTGTGGCAGGAGACTGGGCCACGGGGCGAGGACACGATACTCATCAGCCGAATAAATACTCAGGAGCTGGAATAAACCTCTCCTCCTTTAAGGTGCAGGTGTCAGGGTTTTGGTGACAGCAACAGAAAAGTGAAGAATCTGTTCTCCTCTCTAATCTAAGACTTCCAAGCCCTGGTGGAGAGGGAAGAGGCAGCAGGGGAAGCCACAGAGGGGCAGAGGGCTGAAAGCAGCAGCTGAGTGGGGCAAGGACCCAAAGCCACTTCCACCCCACGTGAT
>PVJX010043169.1:0-13804 GCA_004027295.1 Dolichotis patagonum | reverse complement strand
GAGTTCCTTTTCCCACACAGCCTCTCCAGCATCTGTTGTGGTAGTTATCTTTTATCCTGGCCATTCTTTCTTGAGTGACATGAAATCTCAGTGTGGTTTTAATTTGCATTTCTCTCATGACTAATGATGATGAACATATTTTGATGTATTTATTTGCCATTCGTATTTCTTCAATTGAGAACTGTGTATTCATTTCAGACGCCCATTTTTGGATTGGGTCTTTGAACTTCGAGGGTCTGATTTTTTTTTAACTCTTTGTATGTTCTAGACAGAAGTCCTTTGTCTGAGGGACAGTCCACTAATATTTTTTCCCAATTTGTGGCTATTCTTTTCACTCTGATGGAAAACTCTTTCAAAATGCAGAAACTCTTTAATAAGTTGTGGTTTCAGTTATTGATTCTGGGAAGTATTTCCCATGTGGTTTGATTCTTGTTCATGAATTCTCTGCCTACTCCTATTTCTTCAAGATTTTTGCCTACTTTGTCTTCTAGCAGATTGAGTGTTTCTGTTTTAATATTTATATCTTTGATCCATTTAGATTTTAGTTTAGTACATGGTGATAGGCATGGGTCTAGTTTTAGTCTTCTGCATATGGATAGTAAATTTTTCCAGCACCATTTGTTAAAGAGACTATCATTCTTCCAGCAAACATGTTTGGCACCTTTATCAAAGATAAGGTGATTGAGTGAGTTTGTGGTTGTGGTTGTATCTTCCAATCTATTCCATTGATCTTCAGGTCTGTTTTTATTGAAGTACCATCTTGATTTTATTACAGTAGCTCTGTAGTATAACTTCAAGTCAGGGATTGTGATGTCTCCTGCCTTGCCTTTGCTGCTTAGAATTGCCTTTGCTATCTAGGTCTCTTCTGGTTCCAGATGAATTTTAGGAGTGATTTCTCTAGATCTATGAGGTATGTTAGTGGTATTTTGATTGGGATTGCATTGAATCTGTATAGTAATTTTGGGAGAATGGCCATTTTTGCAATGTTTGTTTTTCCTATTCATGAACAAGGGATGTCTTTCCATTTTCAGAGGTCTGTTTTCAGATTTCCTTTTTCAGGGTATTATAATTTTCCCTGTATAGGTCTTTTACTTCTTTCATGAGATTAATTCCTAAGTATTTCATTTTTTTGGATGTTAGTGTGAAGGGTGTGGCTCCTCTTATTTCTCTCTCAGTGCTTTTGTTGTTAGTGTATAGGAATGCTATTGATTTTTGAGTATTGGCTTTGTATCCAGCTACCTTGCTGAATTTATTTATTATATCTAGGAGTCTTTCAATAGAATTTTGGTGACTTCTATGTAAAGTATGATGTCATCTTCAAATAATTATAATTTAATTTCCTCTTTTCCTATCTTTACTCCTTTTATTTCTCTTTTTTGTCATATTGCTCTGGCTGGTATTTCCAGCACTATGTTGAATAGCAGCAGTGACAGTGGAATTTCTTGTCTTGTACCTGATTTTTAGGCAAAGACTTTCAGGTTTTGGCCATTTAATATGATGCTGGCTGTTGGTTTGTCATAGATGGACTTTATCATATTGAGGTAAAGACCTTCTATTCCAATTCTCTGTAAGGTTCTTATCATGAATGACTGTTGGACCTTATCAAAAGATTTTTTTGCATCTATAGAGATGATCATGTGGTTCTTCCTTTTGGCTTTATTGATATGATGGATTACATTTATTGATTTACATATGTTGAACCATCCCTGAATTCCTGGGATGAATCCCACTTGGTCATGGTGTATAATCTTCTAGATGATTTGCTGCATCCTGTTTGCCAATATTTTATTGAGAATTTTTGCATGTACCTTCATTAGGGAGATTGGCCTATAGTTCTCCTTTTTTAGTTGGGTCTTTCTCAGCTTTTGGTACTAGAGTAATAGTTGCTTCCAGGAATGACTTAGGAAGAATTGCTTCCCTTTCACTTTCATTGAAGAGTTTGAGGAATGTCGGAATTAAGTCTTCTTTGTATTTCTTGTAGAAATCTGCAGTGAATCCGTCTGGGTCTGGGCTCTTCTTTTTGGCAAGGACTTAATTACATTTTCAATTTCATTAATATAAATAGGCTATTCAGCAGTTTTACATCTTCCTGGTCCAGCTTTGGTAGTTCATATGTATGTAAGAATCTGTCCATTTCTTCAGTGTTATCAAACTTATGAGAGCAGAGGTTTTTGAAATAGGTGTTCATTACATTCTGTATTTCCACCAAGTCTGTAGTAATTTCACCTTTTTCATTCCTTATTGCATGAATTGGAGTTTTTTCTTTCCTTTTTAAAATAAGGTTGGCAAAGGGCTTATCAATTTTATTTATTCTTTCAAAGAACCAACTCTTTGATTCATGGATTTTTTGGTATTGTTTTCTTAACCTCTATTGCATTAATTTCTGCTCTGATCTTTATAATTTCCTCCCTTCTTTTGGCTTTGGGCTTGGCTTGCTCTTCTTTTTCTAGATGATTGAGGTGTAGCATCAGGTTGTTTATTTGTGTTCATTCTGTCTTCCTGATGTGGGAACTCAGTGCAATAAATTTTCCTCTGAGGACTGCTTTCATTGCATCCCACAAAATCTGGTAAGTTGTCTTTGTATTTTTGTTTGCTTGTAGATATTGTTTAATTCCTTCTTTAATTTCCTCCATGACCCAAGAATGCTCAAGAGTGTATTACTCAGTTTTCATATGTTTGTGAGGTTTTTGTAGTTGCTTTTATCATTAATTTCTAGTTTCATGGCACTATGATGTGATTACATGCATGGTATAATATCAGTTCTTTTGCATCTACTTAAATATATTCTGTGGGCTAGTATATGTTCTATTTTAGAGAATGTCCCATGTACTGCTGAGAAGAAGGTGTATTTTGATGTTGTTGGATGGAACACCCTGTATACGTCTATCAAGTCCATTTGTTCACTGGTTTGATTCAGTTATGTTATTTCTTTGCTGATTTTCTGTCTAGTTGATCTGTCCCTTTGTGTTAATGGTGTGTTAAGGTCTCCTGTTATAATCGTGTTATTGCTTATTTGATTTTTCATTTCTGTTCATACTTGCTTTGTATAGCTGGGTGCTCTGGAATTTGGTGCATATATACTTAAGATTGTTATCTCTTCCTCCTGAAGTTTTGCCCTAACTAGCATGTAGTGACCTTCTTTCTCTCTTTGGATCACTCTTGGTTTGAAATTCACATTGTCTGCAAACAGAATATCTACCCCCACTTTTTTTGGGATTTCTGTTGCATGAAGTATTGTTTTCTATCCTTTGACTTTTAGTCTATGAGTGTCCTTTGGGTTTGATGGGTTTCTTGTAGACAGCATATGGTTGGATGTTGTTTCTTGATCCATTGTTCCAGTCTGTTTCTTTTGATTGGTGAATTGAAGCCATTTACATTAACGGTTATAACTGTTATATATTGGCTTATTATTGACATGTTAGCTTTCTGCTGTTGTATCTTTTCCTTCCCATTCTGTTTAATTGTCTGCCTTGCTTAGTGGTTTTTTCCTATGTGTATCTAGAATGACTTTTAGTATTCTTGGTAGGTTGGTTTGGTGTTCATGAAATTCTTAAGCTGCTCTTTGTCATGGAAGTATCTGATTTCTCCATCCATTTTGAAGGGCAGTTTTTCAGGGTATGTCAATCCGTGTTAGAAGTAGTTTTCCTTTAAGATCTGAAATACTTCACTCCATGCTCTTCTTGACTTCATTGTTTGTGTTGAGAAGTCTGTTGTGATTCTGATAGGTTTTCCTTTATAGGTGATCTGTCTTTTGTAGAAACAGTTTTACAGGATACATCAGTCTGGGCTGGAGGATATTTTCTTTCAGGGCTTGAATTACTTTGCTCCAATTTCTTCTTGGTTTGATGGTCTGTGTCAAGAAGTCTGCCATGATTTTGATGATTTTTCCTTTATAGGTGATCTGTTTGTTTTGTCTGATGTCTTTTAATATTTTGTTCTTATATTGAATTTCTGGGATCTTGATTATTATGTGTCTGGGTGTAGTTCTGATTTGGTTGTTGGTGGCTAGAATTCTGTATGCTTCATACATCTGCATATCATTTCCGTTTCCTATGCTTGGGAAGTTTTCCTTAATACTTTCTGTCAATAGCCTTTGCAATTCCTTTGTTTTGACTCCTGCTTCTTCATTCACATGTTTTATTCTTAAGTTATAGATCCTCTTGTCACCTTCTAGCATTTGTATTGTTACTTCCTGTTTCCTTGTTATTTTAAATAGATCTTTCCTTTCAGGATTACACATTGCAAACGTGTCTTCAAGTTTTGATATTCTATCCTTAGTTTATTTCAAGCAGTTTTGCCAGCTTTCAATGGAGTTTTTAGTTTTCTGGTAATCTCTTTGGATCTGCTTCATATATTCTAGTTTTTCTTTATGTTCTTCATTGAATGTTTCTCTCTTTCTTTTGTGTTCCTCCATTCTTCCATCTGTGTCTTCTTGAGAGGTGCTTAGCATTTCTTTTATTAATCTACTTACATCTTGCTTAACTTGAATTAATATTTCTGTTTTGAGCTTGTTTACGAGGTACTGAAGATATCTCTTTATGTCCGCTGATGCTGTGTTTGATGTTCCATGTTTGCTGCCCTCAATCTCTTTTGTATTTACTTCCCCTGGACCAATATTCTCAGGGTCGGGGGCTGGCGGCTTTTTCTTATTTGTCTCTCTCATCATGTTTTTGGTTCTTTCTATACAATGTCTCATGTAGTTACCAGCCCCTTTTCTTGTTGGTTTTGGTTCTGTAGCATGCAGGCTAGAGGTTTCTGCCCTTTCCAGTCCACTGTCAGACACTGAGGTACAAGCAGGGGTAGGGTATGCTGGCCCCTTCCATCAAGGCCAGTCAACCTTTGGGGGCCTTCACTGCATCAGTGCCTGCTGCACATAGGGAATTGATTTGGGATGACTTATTGGGTCCTGGCCATGAGCGTGCCCCAAGTCAATCAGATCGTACCAATCTGCTCTGGGAGGGAGTAACCAACAGAAGTCACTGCCTTACCCATTTTTAGCAGCCCGACTCCAACATGTTGTCCAGTTGGTCACCCCTTTCCCGTGGGAGGGTCTTATTTTCAGCACTCACTATGATTTAATGCTGATCACTCTCTGGCTCAGTTCTCTGTTGGGCTCCCCAACCTCCAACTTCAGCACGGCTGCAGTGCAAACCCACAGTGCCTCTGGGCGAGTTGCATGCAGGGCTGACTCCAGGTAAGTCATGAGCAGGGCAGCTCAGCTCCACACTTGGGGCTGCTCAAGCCAATTGCATTGGTGCTGGTTTGGATGCTCAGGTTGGTGCTAACCATGAATTCAGGTGGTGAGAGCACTGTGCTTGCTGATCTTAGCTTCTCTAATGGTAGCCCTGGGACTTCATATTTGAGCAGCTTGTTTCCCTTCAATTTCTTCCTGGATTGAGAGAATCCATCTCCCTCTCTCTGGATCTCTCCAGGATGTTCTATTCTGGCGTCTCAGCTTTCTCTCTCAGAGAGGCTCTGTAACCTGCTGCCTACTGGTCTGCCATCTTTTCCTTCTCCACAACAAGGCAATTTAACTGAGAATATATCAAGTAATTTAACAATCTTACAAAACATGGCTGGCTATAATACCGAGAAGCAAATAGGATTATTTAGACTCTGAACCTTATGTTTTATACATATGCCTGCATATGCTATTTGGCCAGCAGCAAAAGATGAAGCAAAGTTGCTCAAAAAGAAGGAAGTCTGGCATTTGATATCAGAATGAGTTCTTCCATACAGTGATAATTCTGAGCACTCTAACTCATTATATTGCATATTCTAAGTGGTCTTCTGTTTGCTTTCTACTAAAACTTTTCCTTTTATTTTTGAGTGATGACAGTAAACCATGTGTTAAATTTGTGAGCTCACTGCACACTTCTTGGCAATACTTGCAATTTAGTGAATAGATTATATCTACACTTATAAGTAACAACAAATATTTGCCCTTACATGAGCTCTTTTATAGTAAGAAGTGGGCTAAACCTAATGATCTGGAGGAAACATTGTAGAGTGCTTTTTGTCAGCTGCTCCTCAAATGAGGCACATGTTGCCAAAGAAGTTTAGGATGAGAAGTATTCAATGTTCTTTCACGGATGTCTAAGAAAATAAGCTGAGCAGTGTTTGGATATAGAAGAAAGGATTCTGTGCAACATTTTTCCAATAAAATACAGTAAGAGGTATTTTATACAAAATAATGAATATTTTCTATTAAAGGCAGAATTCATTTAGCCAAAATTAATTTCATATTTATCTTCCCTGATTGCACCAGTTTGTTATGAACTTTTGAGCTCCTTGATTCCAATGGCTCATCTTGTCTATTCCAACTATTCCCCATCCACAATTGTAATGCAGAGCACATGTTGTGGAAGTGAAGAGTCACTTGTGTCTGTGGAAGGTCATCATAGTGCCAGTTCATTTTGGTTGACATAACATTTTATTTAAACACAAAATTCACTCTTCCTGAGAATTCAGTCATCTGGTTGGGCAGTCTTGTCAGGGCTCACTCTCAGCTGCTCTGAGGCTGGAATGCATGCGTGCATCTGGCACTTGGTTCAGTGTCAGCATGCTCATCACCATGCATCTTCCATTGCTGCGACACTGTGCCCAGACTCCTTCTCATAGTGAGGCTGTAGATGCCCGAGATCAGATAAGCAAGTACCAAAAGACAATGGTTCTTAGGCTTTTACTTGTGTCTTTGTTTATTTTCCCACTGGTCAAACAAATCACAGAAGCAAAGTCAGATTAGAGAGGTGGGTAAACAGGTTTCAGCTGCTGGTGAGTTGCAATGTATCACTGCAAAGAAGGTGAAATTGTGAGGTATGGAGAATTGGGGCCTTATTTCTTCTCTACCACAGAAAATCTGTCAGATCATCCTATTAGAATGTTGTTTGTCCATACTTTGCAAAGAAACTTCATGATCTTTCTTCATCTAATTTTCATAAAAACTCTGCAAGGAAAGTTAGTGATAAATGTATGCATGTGAGTCTTAGCTTCACAGAAATTAGATATATGACTTTGACCCAGTCATTTAGCACCTGATCATTAAATGGAAATACAACTTCTCTGTTAAAGCATGACAGAGATTGTCCTTTTAAAAAAAATTATTTAAAGAGAAAAAAAGCAAAACAGAGAAAAGGGTGGAAATAATACAGAATTTCAAAAAAACAGTAATAAATCACTAGTTGATAAATTACATATTGTCCTCTTAGAAATAGTTGTTCATGTTACAAAATTAACAAAGTGGACATTCAAACAGTGAAGCTGCAAACAGTTCTGTTCAATGATCCAACAAAAACTTAGTAATACGGCTATCAATCCTACACACTTAAACATACATGCAGTTATATACTTCAAAGCACTTTCTTTTCCTCCTTTTGCTTTTTAAGTCCATTATCTGTTTACTTATATCATGTTTCAGCTTGCTCAGTACCTTACTGATCTATTTTGTTGTTATTTCCTTTTTAATCACCAGATCACTCGAGATTGTCCTTTTTTGAAGGGGGAGGAAACTGGTGCTGAGAACCAAACTCAGGACATTGTGATTGCCAGGCAGATGCTGTGCTGCTGAGTTATATTCCCAGCCTAATATTATTAAATTAGATGACTACTTGTAAATTATTTAACCCAGAATCCAAAATATTAGATTTAAATTAGGTTTAATTTATTTACTTCAGATTGTGATTTGATTGTTTATCACAGTCATATACAACAGAGTAGGATATTCCTAAGAAGCATTAAGAGAGCAAAACTGAGCCAAATTATTTTTACTATATTCTATATTTTCTTTTGAAGCAAGTTACTCTATATTTCGGATTTGTTGTTTTCCTCCATTACATAGTTGTAACTCCATTACATAGTTGTGAGAATTGCATGTGCATGGTTAGAAAATGTATAGAATATCATAAATGCATAAGGAAAGATAATTATTATTATATCATGAGCAAGGGTAGGTACTCTATACATACAAAACCTGAAATATCCATGTGCCCTCATGTACATTCCAGTCAGTTGGATGACAAAGAAACTGAAAAGTAAGTTCATCAAAGAATAAAGATCACAGGCTGAGATTAATGGCCAGATAGAAGTGAATGCTTTTAACAGAGGTGAATGCCTTTAATGCTGTAAACAGAAATTAATATTAATTTCTGATTACAAGATGGTCACAAATCTCTCAGCAGATGTTATATTTGAGATTCTTTGGAAAAGGAAAAATTATAGTCAAAGATAAAGCAAGTTGCTGGACATTTGTGCAGGGTGGAAATAGTGACTTAGGACACTTTCATTAATGATACAACCCCAAACCATATTGACCTTGGGAACAGAGGGTGCTGAACTCTGAGGAGGCCTGGAGAGCATATAAAAATGTAAATGCTGACCTCATCTTGTTCTCCTGTGAAACTTTCTGTGCTTTTGGGTTCCTCAACCTGAAGACTGAAGAAAATTTTCATTCATTCCATCTTCTGAAACTGAAAACCATAATTCGGTGCTTCTTCTGGTGTGGAATCTCACAAAATATTCCTTTAAAAATCAGAGAATATTGCTCCTGTAATTAAAAAAGGCAACATATGACTATATTTTAATATGGACAAATAGTCCCCCAATCCACAAATCCTCCTGAAGGTAAAAACTACAGCTTCTTCACAAAATACATAAAACAATGTTAACAAACAAATGTTAACTACCTGAATTGTGAAGGAAATAAAGAATAGAGTCAATTTTGGAGAATGTTTACTTAGCAGCAAAGAACACAGATATGGCTACTTTTTTTTTTTAAAGGACTGAAAGAAAGCTGCTTTTAGCATACCATAAGTGACTTAAAATTTTTGAAAAATTAGTCTTCCTTATCTCCAAAGACAGAACTTAGACAATTTTAGATCCTGGAGGATACAAAGGAAAAATACATAAGAAAGTAGAAAAATGAAGCCCCATATTTTGTGTATACCACTTGTCTAGTTATAAAGGTGACCTCTGAGCCACATAGCAATAAATACCTTATTGGAGGTTAATGTAATTGAGGTTTGAGCTACTCCTCAAGAAACAGAGTTTATGCTTATGTTTCATCTGTCTTAGTTTTCTCTTTAAAGAAGAATATGAATTTTCAAAGAATAGAAAAATGTTTAATAGCTATGTATCCATCAGGACCTGGGCTTTTCTGTGTTGGCAGGTTTTTCACTACATTTTCAGTTTCATTGTTACTGCATTATTTAGAGTTTTTATATATTCTTGATTCAACTTTGGTAATTCATGTATATCTAGGAATCTGCTTACTTCATCTGTGTTTTCTATGTTATTAGAATAAACACTCTCCAAGTAGATATTGATAATATTTTGGACTTCTGCATAATCTGCTGTGGTGTCACTCTTTTCATTTCTAATTGCATGGATTTGACACTTTTCTTTGCTATTTTTCTGATAAGGTTGGCTTAGGGTTTGTCAATTTTATTTAATCTTTCAAAGAACCAATTCTTCAATTCACTGATTTTTTGTATTGTTTTCTTAGTTTTCAATACATTAATTTCTGCTTTGATCTTTATAATTTCCTCCCTAACACAGTATTTGGGCTTGATTTGTTCTACTTTATCTAGAAATTTGAGGTTCAATATGAAATTGTTCATTAGAAATCTCTGTTTTTCTGATGTGAGTGTTCACTGCTATAAATTTCCCTCATAGACTGCTTTCATTGCATTCCACAAGTTCTGATATGTTGTATAAATATTGTTGTTCAATTGTAGATACTGTTTATTTCTTCTTTAATTTCATCTGTGACCCATTGATTGTTGAGGAAGGTATTATTTAATTTCCAAGTATTTATGGAATTTTTATGATATCCTTTACTGCTGATTTCCACTTTCATTGTACTATAGTCAGATACTATGCACGGGATAATTTCAATTCCTTTGCATTCACTTATGCATGTTCTATGGGTTAGTATGTTGTCTATTTTGGAGAATGTCCTATGTGCAGCTGAGAATATATTCTGATGTTGTGGGGTGAAATACTCTATAGACATCTACTAAGTCCATTTATTCACAGGTTTGGTTCAGTTCTGATATTGATTTGTTGTTTAGTTGATCAATCTATCTGACAGTGGAGTATTAAAGTCCCCCCACTGCAATTGTGTTAGTGTTTATTTGTTTTTTCATGTTTATATTTGTTTATATTTGGACATTTCTACTTTTGGGCATTTCTATATTTTGTGCATATATATTTATGGCTGTTAACTCTTCTTAGAATTTTCCATTAACAAGAATGTGGTGACCTCCTTTTTCTCTTTTAATCAGTCTTGGCTTGAAGTTCACATTGTCTGCAAATAGAATAGCTACCACTGTTTTTTTCCATGTTCCTGACACTGGGAATATTGTTTTCCATCTTTGAATCTCAGTCTATGAATTTCTATTTGAGTTGTTTGTTACTTGTATGCATATTGTTGGATTTTTTAAAAAAGTCATTCTGCAAGTCTGTTTCTTTTGACTGGGGAATTGAGACCATTTACATTGATGGTACTAACTGATATGTATTGGCTATCTTTGTCATATTACTTTCTGCTGGTGGTTCCTTGTGTTTCACTTCTGTTTAATTGATTCCCTGCCTAGTTGCTTCTTTCTATAAGTGTTCTCAGAATTGTACACATTGTTATTAATTTCAATTCCTTTGCATTTACTTAAGTATATTCTATGGGCTCTAGAATATTTCAGAACACTTTTAATGAAAGTGGAGGGGAAGTAATATTTCCAAAGACAATCATGAAACCAAATACCATTATATCAAAACCAGAGGAGGATCCAAATGAAAAACAAAACAAACAAACAAAAACTACAGCCCCATCTTCCTAATGAACTTATATGAAAAAAATCCTCAGTAAGATGATGGCAAAGAGAATACAGCAAGTCATCAAAATATCATACATCATGACCAAGTAGGGCTCATGCCAGGCATGAAGGGATGGTTCAACATACCCAAATCAATAAATGTAACACACCATATCAATAGAGCCAAAGACAGAAATCACATTTTCATCTCAATAGATGCATAAAAAGCATTTGAGAAGCCCTACATCCATTTGTGAATTAAAAAAAAAAACCCTGCAGTAAATTGGAATAAACTGTCTTTATCTCAATCTGGTAAAAGCCATCTGTGACAAACCAATAGCCAACTTAATACTATATGATCATAAACTGAAATGTTTAACTAAAATCAGCAAAAACACAAGGATGCCCACTATCACCAGTCTTATCCAATATAGTTCTGGAAACATTAGCCAGAGCACTTAGATATGACAGAGAAATAAAACGAATATAAGTAGGAAATGAAGAAGTTAAACTATTATTATTTTCAGGTTACATGATACTCTACATATATGATTCCCCCAAACTCTGCCAAAAGACCTTTAGGTTTAATAACTAGATTCAGTAGCATAGCTAGATATGAAGTTAATACTCAAAAGTCAATGGCATTTCTGTACACAAGTAATAAACTCACTGAGAAAAACAATAGTTTTCACAATAGCATCCAAAAAAATGAAATACTTAGGAATAAATCTAACAAAGGAAATAAAAGATCTCTAAATTGAAAATCACAGTACTCTGAAAAAAGGAGATTGAAGAAGGTATCAAGAAATGGAAAGACATCCCTTGTTCTTGGGTAGGAGAACCAATATAGTGAACATGGCCATACTCCCAAAATTGTTATTCAGATTTAATACAATCCCAATAAAATTCCAGCAGCATATCTTACAGAATTAGAGGGAAAAATCCTAAAATTCATCTGGAATCAGAAGAGATCTAGAATAGCAAAAACAATTCTGGGCAACAAAGGCAAGTCAAGGATATCACAATCACTGACTTGAAATTATACTAATGAGCTATTATGATAGACAGCATTGTAGTGGCAAAAAACAGGCATAGGATCAATAGAACAGAGTCAAATATTCAGAAACAACTCCAAATATACTCAGCCACCTGATCTTTGACAAAGGAGTCAAATACAGTCACTGGAAGAACAAGAGTCTCTTTAATAAATGGGGCTGGAAAACCTGGTTTTCCACATGCTGAAGACTAAATCTAGACCTGTGTCTATCACCATGTGCTAAACTAAAACCAAAAGGGGTCAAAGATCTAAATATTAGAACAGGACACTAAATCTTCTTGGATAGAGAAGAGGTAGAACTCTTGAAGACTTAAGGAAAGACTTTATGAACAAAAAAGTCTGATTGCACAGGAATTATTATAAAGAACAACTGGGATCTCAGATTATTTAAAAATGTCTTTGCAGCAAAAGAAATAACCAACAAAGTGAAAAAACAACCCACAGAGTGGGAAAATATTTTTGCCAGCTGTTCCTCAGACAAAGGACTATTATCTAGAGCATATAAAGAACTCAAAAAAATCAGACCCTCCAAATTCAAAGACCCACCAAATTCAAAGACTTACTCCAAAAAATGGGCATCTGAGATGAATAGCTGATTCTGAGAAGTACACATGTCAAATAAATATATGAAAAGATACTCAACATCACTGTCCATTTGAGAAATGAAAATTAAAACAATACTGGGATTCCGTCTTACTCCAGAAAGGATGGCTGCCATTAAGAAAACAACTAATAATGAATACAGGGGCTATGGGCAAAAGGAATCCTTTTCCACTATTGACAGGAGTGTAAGTTGATGTAACCACTGTGAAAATCAGTGTGCAGAGTCCTCAAAAACAAATTGGGTCTCATATGGCCCAACTAGTTTCTTTTTTGCTATCTTCCCTGAGGAATTAAAAGCATCATACAACAGCATTAAATGCACACCCATGTTTATAGTAGCATAGTTTGTAATAGCTAAATCTTGTAAACAACTCAAATGTCCATTAATGAATAGATAAAGAAGATGTGGAAGTTTTTATGCAAAGGACTACTACTACTCAGCCGTAAAGATAATTGTGAGACATTTCCAAGTAAATGAATGCACCTTGAGGCCATAACCTTAAGTGAAATAAATTGGACATACATATGTAAATAATGTATTTTTTCTCTGGTTTGATAAAGTGAAAATGTAAATAAGAACCAAAATGTACAATAGATATTGTAAAACAGGAAGAAACTGTTAAACAATAGAATTTGGGGAGCTAATGGATGACAGAAAATAAGGAAGGGAAAGAAATAAATCAGAAAAGAAGGATAAAATGAAGATAAAACTTTGTGAACAGAGAATGGGAATGGGAAAAAAAAGAAGAATCAATATATGTCATATACAGATACAAATTCCCTGTAATGAATGTGATCATTGTGCATACCTAAATTGTACCAATAAATTTAAATAAGCTTTAAAAAGCCACAAATGCAGATGATAACCTATCTACAAAAAATACAAATCTATAAAAAATCCAGAGTTATCATTTCATAACATTCAAAATCTCTAGTATATGAAAGACAGAAAAATGTGATCAATTTCAGAAGAAAGTTAATGACATAACCCAGATGTTTGAATTAGTTGAAAATATTTTTAAAACAGCTGTTATAGTTACAGTCAACAATGTAAAGAAAGCAAGACATGACTGCAATGAATGACATCTTGTCATTCTCAACAGAGAAATAAAAGCCACTAAAAATGGAAGTTAGTTTCTAAAATTCATGTTACTTGAAATAAATTCAGCATTTGGGAGCCAATAAGGATGACAAAGAAAAGAAAATACATCTGAGCACAGATTGGCATATAATATCTTATCTGAAAAAAAAAGAAAAAGAAAACAATAGAGAAAACAACCCCAGAATCAGGGACTTCATCCAAAGGATCTGGATAAAGAACTGTTGGATAATATTT
>PVJX010043168.1:0-13806 GCA_004027295.1 Dolichotis patagonum | reverse complement strand
GCCTCTCTAATAAATGGTGTTGGAAAAATTGGCTCTCCACATACCAAAGACTGAAACTAGACCCATGCCTATCACCATGCACAAAACTAAAGTCTAAATGGATCAAAGACCTAAACATTAAAACAGAAACACTAAATCTACTGGAAGATAAGGTAGGTAGAACTCTTGGAGACATAGGTTTAGGGAGAGAATTCATGAATAAAAAGCAAACTACATGGGAAATGCTTCAGAGAATTAACAACTGAGATCTCATATTATTGAAGTTTCTGCACTTGAAAAGAAATCACCTACAGAGTAAAAAGAAAACCTACAGAATGGGAAAGAATTTTAGCCAGCAACCCCTCAGACACAGGACTTATATCAAGAACATATAAAGAACTGAAAAACATCAACCCCTCCCCCCAATTCAAAGACCCTCTCCAGAAATGGGCATCTGAGATGAGCACACAGTTCTCAGATGAAGATATACAAATGGCAAACCAATACATGAAGAAATGTTCACCATCACTGGTCATTTGAGAAATGAAAATTAAAACAACATTGAGTTATCATCTCATTCCGGAAAGAATAGCTGCCATCAAGAAATCAACTGATAACAAATGTTGGAGAGGCAGTGGGGGAAAAGGGTCACTGATCCACTGTTGATGGGAGTGTAGACTGGTGCAACCACTGTGGAATCAGTATGGAGAATTCTCAGAAGACTAGGACTGGACACTCCACTCAACCCAGCTATTCCCCTCCTGGGTATTTTCCAGAAAAACTGAAAAAGTCATATCACAGTGATATCTGTGCACCCATGTTCATAGAAGCACAATTTGTATTAGCTAAATCTTGGAAACAACCAAGATGCCCATCAACTGCAGAGTGGATGAAAAAGATGTGGTATTTTTATACAATGGAATATTACTCAGTTATGAAGAAGGATGATCTTGAGGCCTTCATAGGGAAATGGAGACAACTTGAGACTATCCTCATTAATGAAATAAATAAGAATCATATTTATAAATATCACACTGTGTCTCTAGTGTAAAAAGTAAGAAGAAATGTAGGAGTAATAAAACCTAAAATGTGTAATTGCTACTCTAAAACAGAGAGGAACAGAAAGTGCTCTAAAGGATATAATTGCGTGTATGGTTAAGTGTGTAAGATGAATGACAGTATTACTGTTTTTGTTAGATTGTGGAGCAGAACTGTTAACAGTCTCATTGTTTGAATGTGTACTTTGTATGTTTTAATTTTGTAACTTGAACAACTATTTCCTAGATGACAGTATGTAAGTTATCAAGTAATGATTTCTTAGTGTTTTTTTGTTCTTTTCTTTTTTTCCTTGGAATTCTGTAGTGTTGCTACCCTTTTTTCTGTTTTGTTTTTATTTTGTTTTGTTTTGTTTTCTCTTTAAATAGATTTTTTTTTTAAAAGTCAAAGAAGAGAAAACAATGCTCCATGTGACAGGGAACCAGAAAAAAAGCATGGGTACCTTGCCCATCATCCACAGAATGAATAAGAAAGATACAGCATTTTTATTCAATAGAAAGCTACTCAGCTATTAAGGATAATCATGAGGCTCTTGTAGGTAAATAGATGCAACTCGTGATCATGCTCTTGGGTAAAATGGTTTGGACTCATATAGGTAAACATCATGTTGTCACTGTGGTATCAAAAAGCTGAAGGAGTTAGAGGGATCCAAAATGTACAATAGCTATTATGAAAATGAAAAGGGAGGAAACATCTAAAAAAGGAAGGTGGTAGCCATTGTTAATTCCCTGTCATTTTATTTTGAAATCCTGTATTGTTTTCATTGTTTTCTTTTTATTGGGTTTAGTTTATTTTATTTGTTTTTATTTTATTATATCTGATGGCATTGGCAGCTATTTCAAAGATAACAGGATATATTATGGTAAGGCTAGGGGTTTAGCTCAGAGGCACAAGCGCCTACCTGGCAAGCTGTGGGTCACAAGTTTGATCCCCAGTACAAAAAATGAAAAAGATATATTATGATATCCATTGTTGATTTCTTATTATCTTGTTCTGAAGTCCTGTACACTTTCACTATTTTCATTGGTTTTATTCTGTTCTGCTTTACTTGATTTTATTAGATATGATGGTTTGGGTAGCTATTTTCAACATAACAAGAGGCATTATGGTAGCCATTGTTGATTTCCTATCAACTTATTTTGAAATCCAGTGTCACTTTTGCTGTTTTGTTTTAATTGGTTTTCTTCTATTTTATTTGGTTTGATTTTAACATGTCTGATGACAGCAACTTTGGAGAAAACAAAAGGCATTATGTCAGCCATTGTTGATTTCCTATTATCTTGTTTTGAAGCACTGTATTGCTTTCACTGTTTTGTTTGGATTGGTTTTATTCTGTTTTATTTGTATGGTTTTATTCTCTTAGAAATAAAAAAATTTTTAAGATTAAAAAAAGAGAGAACTACAGACCAATCTCTTTAATGACAATAGATGTAAAAATTCTCAGCGAGATATTAGGAAGGAGAATAGAGCACGTTATCAAAAAGATCATGCATCATGTCTTGGTTACTTTTCTCTCATTGCTGTGACAAAATATCCAACACCCAAGATTAAAGAAGGAATGGTTTATGTAACTCACAGTTTGTGGAGGCTTCAGTCCATCATCAGCTGGCTCCAAGACAGGGTGACATGGCACAGGGGCAACACTTCAAGCTAATAGAAGACAGCAAAATCCACAAAAGAAAAAGAGTAGAAAGGAAGCCTCTTTCCTCCCTTATATTGTACACAGGCCACTCTCTCCCTCTAGGGTGTATCTCTGCCCTCCTCTTGCATGGGATAAGGGATAAGGAAGAACCCTAGCTCCCAGCTGAGTTCCTTAAACTTCTAGACTTTTCAAGTTGACACAGTGTATCAACTACAACAACCATAATCAAGTAGATTTTACTCCAGAGATGCAAGTATGGTTCACCATATGTAAATCAATAAATGTAATACATCACATAAAAAGAAGCAAGGTCAAAAGCATGCAATCATTCAATAGACACAAAAAAAGCTTTCAACAAAATCCAATACCCTTTCATGATAAAAATGCTGAAGAAAACTGGTATAGAAGAACCATACCTGAATATGATAAGGCTATTTATGATAACCAATAGTCAACCTCAAATTAGATAGGGAGAATCTAAAGCATTTCTCCTAAAATCAGTATCAAGTCAAGGGTGTTCACTATTGCTTCTTAACATTAAACAGCAATTAAAAAGACAATGAAATCAAAAATATTACACATAGGAAAGGAACCAATTAAATTATCATTATTTTCAAATGAATACATAGAATATCCAAAGAACTCTATAAAATGACAACATATATATCAGTTTCTAAGAAATAACTATTGCTCCATTCAACAACTTACATTTTTTAAAGATGTTGAGCAATGAAACCAGACACAAAAAAGTACATAGTGAATAATTCTACATTTGTGAAATTCAAAAGTAATGAAAATGTTTTCTAAAATATCATCAAGATAAGTACTTTCTTATAGGGTAGGGGGAGTAACATTCGTGAGACAAGGCATGAGAATCAAGATTGCATTGCTTTCAAAATTCTACCTAATAATCTAGATGATGTTTCATGGGTATTTTTACTCTGTGAAAGATTACCAAGGCACTCATTTAATGTCTGTCATTTATTTCCAGAAATAAAATTTAAAAAAATAAGTAGAGAACACACTATGATGTGGGTATAGCTCAGTGGTAGAGCATCTATTTAGCATGTGTGAGTCTCTTGGTTTGATGCCCAGGATGATGTCTATATTAATAAACAGATACAGGGTAAGATCTTTTATGAAAGTGGCTCACTTTTTCATTTAAATCATAAAAATATTAGAATCAAATTACCAGTCACCTGTGCAAGTAAATGAATTAATATACTGTTTCTCTTCTCCTAAGTGCTTTGACCCTAAACTAGGAAATTTATTTAAAAATGAAAAGAGAAACCTTAAAGAGTAGACTTCCATTTTTATTTTATTTTAGTTGCTCCATATGTAACTCTCCTCATTGGCTAATTGAGTAAGAGTGAAGTATGTATTGCTTAATTATTTTTTCATTTTAATAGAGAGAAATAAGTTATGAGAACAAATGAGTTATGAAAATATGAACTCATATTCAAAACAACTATAAAGCTAAATAATGTTATATAAGCTTCCATGGAAGCAGGTAAATCAATTTCCTTATTCTATTGATGTGGATTTTAAGGTGAGTCCTCTATTTAACCAGAAAGAAATCAAGAAAATTATCAAATAACAGGTTCTCTTGGTTTGGGATACATGGAGAAGTTGGACATCTGTGACGAAGTCTCAAATAGGCAATTGCACACATACGCACAGAACCCAAGGGGGAATCTCACGGGCTGGAAATGCAAACTGAGAATTGATCAGGCTTGTTGAGAAATGTAAAACCATGAAAAATGTTGAGGTCACCTAAGGAGTAGGTAGAGAAGGTCTCTAGGAAAATAGTGATGTGTATCAAGAAAGAGGAACCAAAATCAAGAATGAGAAAATGTAGAGCAAATGTAAGGTAAAGGAGGAGAGTGCCAGCAAGGGAGCACATAGAAGGTAAGAAAAAATGATCAATGTGTCAGCATTACTGGTTTGTGTAAGATGAGAAAAGAGGAGTACCTGCTGGATTTTGCAAGACTCAGGGGCTTGTTAATAACCCAAAACAATTTAAAGTAGGTTGGAGAATAGTTGGGAGCCAATGAAGTAGAAAGAAGAATGGCAAATAATGCTTCAAGTTGGGAACAGTTAGCATCACTGGTATAGATTGTTCCATAGGCTCTAGGCTCCAGGAATCATTTTTCCTAGGAGTAAATGCATAAAATTGTTTCACAGTTGAAAAATGAAAAACATTGGCCAAATATCAGGCAACAGCAATGTGATGGTTTCTGCAGTAAGGGTTGAATGCAGAAAATTAATTTAATTAAATTTTCAATATTCAAAAAATATTCATTGTTTCATCATTTTGATTAGTGTGGTAAATCCAGAGAAAAATGGGACACATATCAATCAAGCTTGGCCATGTTATATCAAGGTATTCAATCATACTACCAATGTTTATTTGCTCCTGTGTTCTAGGCATTGCTCTGGACTTTAAGATTCAAAGATACAGAGGTAATCAGTAAACAAAAGCAGTTCATGAGGAACTGACAGTTTAGAGGGGAAAAGAAAAAAATAGCATCCATTATGGGAACTTTTATTTCATATCACAATCATTATGTAAAATTAGATGCAGCTAGAATGACAAGCCAGGAAACATGTTAAGGCATGCCTTTAATTTGATATTTAGGCCCATCCCTGAGACTTTGAAAGTAGTTGTCAATCACCTGATACAAGGCCATTTCTATGGCTATTTTGAACAATGAGGTGAATTATGCTAACAGTATGCCCACTGTATTCTTAATAATTATAGTCTTTTGGACAGACATACTGCTCTATGCATAATTATGGCATTTTAGCAAGGGCATTTATTTGATAGCCAAAAATATATGCACATAAATATGTATCTTTGAATACTTTGATTTAAACTTCTGGAACAAAAAAAGATTAAAGCAAATTAATAAATAGGAAATTTTTAATTCTAAGTAAGCTATATACATCTTGTATGAATTGTTTTTTAAGTGATATACAATTATCTATAATTTTTTTTATTTTATTTAAAGAGAAAAAAAGCAAAACAGAAAAAAGGGTAGAAATAATACAGAATTTCAAAAAAAAATTAAGAAATCACTTGATAAATTACATATTGCCTTCTTAGAAATAGTTGTTCATGTTACAAAATTAAGGCATACAAAGTGAACAAACAGTGAAGCTTTAAACAGTTCTGTTCAACCATCCAACAAAAACTTGGTAATATGGTTATCAATCCCACACACTTAAACATACATGCTGTTATATCCTTTAGAGCACTTTCTTTTCCTCCTTTTGCTTTTTAAGTACATTATCTGTTTAGTTATATCATGTTTCAGCTTGCTTAGTACCTTATGGATCTGTTTTGTTGTTGTTATTTCCTTTTTAATCACCTTATATAATGCTGTTGTTTTGTTTTTGAGTTTCTTGTCATCCATGTCACATGGATCAGCTCTGATGGAGTTGGGAGTTTTGGGAGGTATTTTGTTACCTTGTTTTCTCATGTTCTATTGTTTTATTTTTATTTAATTTTCATTAACTTGGAGGTAGTAATATACAACAGAACAGGATGGAATGAAGCAAATTGAGACAGTATAGTGAAATTGGCACAGAACATCACAGCAGGTCACCAGGACAACAATAATAGGCACCATTGTATATATCGTTATCTTCAAAATAGTTGTTCTTCTATTAGGTACAGCAAAATCAAAAGAAATATACAACATTATAGAACACATCAAAACAGAATATTGAATAGAGAAACACCGTTAATTAGGACAAAGCAAAACGGCAATAAAAATATCTGCCTTCAGAGATAGTAGAAGGAAACTCCCCCCACTTGCTGTACCACATGTGGTCACCTCCCAAGAGATACCCAGATCCCTGGATCCCAATTGTTGGGGGTGGGGGGATATGGTATGTTTGATTCTAAGCCCGTGCCCCGGTAGGCAGCAGGCTGCTTACTGGTTGGCTCAGCGCCCTAAGTTCCAACATGGCACAGATCTCAGGAAACCCTGTTACTTCTTGTTTCCCTGCCCTGGTGTGGCCGCGGCTTGCCAGACCAGTCACTTTACCAGGGTGGGAGGCTTGTTACTGGTTGGCTCAGCACCCTAAGTTCCAACATGGCGCAGATCTCAGGATATAATTTTCATAAATTATAACAGCTTATATAATATTTTTAAAATTTGTCAAGAAATTATATATTTATGTCCAATAGAAATCCTAATAAATTATGTTTTTTCAGATAAATACAGCTTTTCTAAGGCATTAGCAAACCATCACTATCTTCTTCATTAGTGTCAAAGATATTTTTTCTATCATTCATTTAAAATCATCCAACCTCCTCAGACCAACGAAAAACAATTTTGGCTGGCCAGGTGGGAGATTAGCAATGTAAAAGGTTGTGCACTTCTGAGGTGAAATTTAATAGTGTAGCTTATCGAAATCTGTCATAAAAATTGGAAAAAACCCAAATGTCCATCAACAGGAAAACAAATTGTGTTATATCCACACACTGGAAAATTAATCAGCAATTTTTTAAAAAAGCACAGTACCAACCGTAATTCTACAGACTCAGAGGTGAAAAAAGGGACCATGTGTTAACTACATATTGTACGATTCCATTCATATGAAATTCTGAGTCAGGTAAAGTTAATGTATGGTTCTGGAAATAACAAAGAGGTTGTCCTTGTTATAAGGAGTAAGTTATGTCTGGAGCAAGTCATGAGGACACCTTCCTGGTTCCTTTTCAATTTTTTAAATTTTTCACTGATGCATCAAATTGTGCATATATATAGGGTAGCACGTGATGTGTATACACTGTGTAATGTTCAAATTAGGGTAATACACATATCATAAACAATTATCACAACTATTACTTATATATGATGAAAACATCTAAAATTCTTGTCTTATCATTTTAAAAATGCCTATAGTCATCTATACTCACCCTTTTAGGAAATGGAACAAGGGACTTTCTTTTTTCTAAACTCATACTCCTTAATAAATTTTTCTTTTCATTCTCTCCAGGAGTCTCCCCAGCTTTTGAGAATCACTACATTATTTTCAACTTTTATAAGAGCAACTTTTTGCAATTTGGAGTGAGATCTTGTGGTACTTGCCTTTCCATAACAAGCTTATGTCACTTAACATAGTGATATTTTATTTTATGCAAATATAATTATGCAATGGCCAAATCCATCAAACTAGAACATTTAAGACCTAAAAATTCTAATGTATGCAATTGTGTAGAATTTTTCAAGCGATAAAAAGTTACTTTTCTAAAAACCTAGAAAATGTTTCAGAAGTTTGGGAACATACTGCAAAAAAGCAAAGTAGCCTATAGTTTTAAAAAATCCCTCTTTAGAATTTATAAGTAATTATGTCTTCTGAAATTCTCTTGTTGAATTTATTATTATTACCTGCTTAAAATTAAAAAGAATAAGAATTACTGAAGATCCCATAAATATCACATCAAGTTTTAGTCTTTATTTATGGAGGTGTTTAATATTCTTTTTTAGAGAGATCACTTACTTTGATGTTTCTTTTAGGAATGCAAAATTTCCCACTTGAAAAAAAATCCTGCATAAACAACTTTGGAAAAATGAAGGACCCTGTTTCTCATTTTGACTTCTTTCATTCTTTCCATGGAACACTTAACTCAAAGTGGTTAACGTGCCACAGTCCAATTTTTAATGTCATGATGCAGCAATTGACCTCTTCTGCTCTAGGGTGTTGTTTTATTAATCATGTTTACATGGCGCATGTTGGCTCAGACTAGGAATGACAGGGCCCTAGTGATTGACTGCTAATTAATTGATTTTACCAAAAACATCTTAATATAACAGGCCATGGAATGGTGAAACAAATACCGGCATTTAATGCTTTAAAACTCAGATGTGTTGTGCTCATTAAAAATTAAATAATAGTAAATAATTCTTATTAAATGACCACCCATTGGATACAGAGTTAATAAAAGAAAGGAATGAAGGTTACTAGATGCGCTCACTGAAGAGGATCCTGTCTGAATTGAGCACTACAGGACAATATTCTTTCCCATGAAAATGCCTCTCAAATTGGTCTTTCAGGTCACTAGAGCAGAGACCAAAAGAGATAGAAGACCATCGGTAAGTAGTATCATGATAAAATTGCCAGTTTGATTTCTTTTTAAATATCTTCAAAGAGTTCATACATGTGATTTATTTTTCTAAAAAAGATATGCATACAGTGTGGTACATCCAGGAGGGTTATTATAATTTTTTCATCTACAAAGACATTAGCACACCATGAATGCAGATTGACCTTTTGCCCCATACCAATTTGCTCATCTTCTCACCAGGACAGCAAGTCAATTGCACAAGTCCCCTGATGGGCAGAGCAGACTTTAGCATGTCTGATATATACTGTTTAAGTTATGGGTTGTAGAACTCAGAGAAAAAGCTTCAAAATGGAGTTTGAACTATAGAAAAGATAAAAAGAAGGATCACTGTCAAACCCCAATTGACTCTGTAAATAAGGCTGGGTTCCCTGGGGAGATTTATTGTTATCACTAAATTTACATTTTAAAAATCTCTGGAATTTGCATGCTTGTGAAGCTTTAACCGGAAACATAAATCCTACCCAATTATAACATGTGAAAAGTGGCTGCTCGTAAACAGTAGATCTCATTACACTGAACACGGTTCTCTGTCTTTATATTATCCTCATTGTCTTCCCCAACTTTGTCCAATTTAAAAATTACTTTCTTTTAGGAAACGACCTGGTCTTTATGATATAGACACTCATTGTTTCTACATAATAATGCTGATGTACATGAAAATAAAATGAAGTCCATACTAAGCAGCCAATGAAAGAATAAATTGTAAACAAAAATCCTTTTATCTTATTATTTTATTTCAACTAGTTTAAAGAACAAAAACAATTGAAGTTTTTCTTTATTTCAGATATAATTGAATAGGATTATTGTTACACTTATATAGTATATTATGTTAGAGATTATTGTTTGTAAATGGAACAGCAGTCTCACACATTTTATAACATGCTAAGTTTTGTAGATTGGGTCAAGAGGAATGTCACAGCATCCTAAAAATTATTTTTGAATATTCAAAGAATGCTCCAAATATATTATAAGAACTAAAAAGAAATTTAAGGGCTTATCAGTTACATTCTATTAATAAATTTGAAAAGGAACAGAAAATACATTTGTTCTTAAGAAAATCATAATAGATGCCATCCACAGAGGAAACCTATTGTGTTCCAAGTATATTGCATGAAAATATACAGAAAGATATTTCAGTCTCTACCTTTGAGCAACTCTAAAGCTAATTGGAAAAATAAAGTGCAGCTTAAAAATTAGAAAACTATGGGAAGACATAAATGTTTACAATGGAAAAATAGTCTGATAAAAATTAAATCATGTTTCTTTACTAGAGAAACGTAGACTGAGAAAAGTCTCTCACATGTTAATTTTTCATAAAAGGTATCATTGATGTAAAAAATGTGATTTGGATTTAAAGAGGAAGTAGAATCTCCATTAAGACACGAAAGAAGACAAAACAGGCAAGAAGTGTCAAAATTAGCGAACGAGGGAATGAGTATGCCTTGAGAAAGTCCTTTTGAATGCTGAAAACTTACATAACTTTAATTTACAAAAGATGACAAAGGAGAGTGGTGAAGGTTGAAAAGTGTCCCTATACCAAGATGCAGCACAATACATATATAAAAAAACCTGTGTGGCGGGCCACGCACATGTGAAAAGACATACATTTAATCCTAAATCTTCATAAAGCAGGGAAAGCTTTTGTAGATCCTTAAGAAGGAAAGAAAATTCTAACTGCATTGTTTTATTTCTAGCCCTCTTTCCGCTATGTGCAAGATAGATGTCAGCGAGAATGCTTTGGGGGCAGCAGATCAGCGAGGGAGCTATTGCAACAGTCTTTGAAATCATAAGAACCTAGAAGTTCTGGGTAAGTTCTGCTTCTACTGAGCACTGAATGTGGCCTAGGCGTCAATCATACTGGGCTCTGCGAATGGACAGATGACAAGGATGCTGCCCTTGTGGACATGGCAAGATGTTGAACCTCTTTCACTTGTAACTTAAAAGTTAGAGTGATGCGACATTCACATATGTTGCTATGGAGGGAAGACAGACTTAGCTCAGCCTAAATGGGAGGATAAAGGTCATTCAGGAAGTTACGCTTGCACTACTTCTTCTTGAAGATTCAGTAAACATTAAGAGAGGCAGAAGGAGAGAAGAGTACAATACAATACAAAGAATAGAGGCAGTACTTTGGTCATATTATGGGACATGACACTGAGCTTATAGATATAATATTTTGATTATGAAAGTAGCATGATGAGATTTACACTTTTGAAGGATAGTTCAGGCACAATTAGGACAAGACAACACTGAAAAGAAGGAACCTAGCTAGAATATAGTTTAAGTAATTCTGGGAAGGAAAGAGTGTTAGAATTGTGAGGCAGTGGAAGTGACTGAAAAACGGGAAATATTTGAGAGACAAAATGAAAAAAATTGATAGGTCTGTAGGATTGTTAGATACAAAAAGTAAAGAAGGAAATATTTTGCGTGACTGCTAATTTCAGCTGGTTTGCTGGATGGTATGTCAGTAATTACCATCCACAATTCAAGAGGATGATTTAAGGAAGGTAATAACAGTGGATTCAGTTTAGAATATTGTTCATATAAAGTGCCTATAAACTCAAATGGATAGGTACTGCAAGCTGTATAAATCTGAAAAATGGCAAGCCAGTCAAGATAAAATATATAAGTTTGTGAGTCATTAGCATTTAGACAATTACAGAAGTTGGGTGCTACTTCTAAAGTAAAAAATTTAGCTTAGGTTGAAGACAAAATACTAGAACAACAGCTGAAGAGGAGAGGAAGTAGAGAAAGTGAGGAAGAGCACACAAGAAACTCGAGAATTTGTAGAAAGAAAACTGACAAAAAGTGACAAAATCGAAGCCAAAGGAAATGGAATTGCTCAGGTGATTAGCCACGAGAATCCTGTGCTGCACATGAATAACAGAAAACAGGGATTGATGTGACTCAGAGATTGCACTAGAAAACCGGGTTATAATCCTGCATGTGGACCTGAGTCCAGGGAACTGGGATAAATATGCCAACGCAGATAGAAAAAGCACTTGAGGTACATAAAGTTGTGAGTACCGGTTTGTTGCCAATCCTCATTTGTTGGTCTGCCAAATGATGTGGAACTACAAAATACTGCATGATTTGTGACTCAATTGCACTAAAACTCAACTCCATCCCTGTGCTCAAGAACTGTTAGGCTCAGCCGAGGAGCTTTTAACTGTTGGTAGACTTCACAAATCAGAAGGAACAAGACAATTTCCATGAAGGACAGTGATTCTCGGAGTTGTTTCCTTTCCTCACTTTATAATGGTGGCATTAGTTAGACTTCCCGACACTCCATAAAGTGAAACCATTCACTCAGGCTGACATTTATACAGGCTAATCAAATGCCTGTGCGGTATGTTGCGAGTAACTAACCACAGTCCCCAAGAGAAGCTGAAAAGTATCATAAAATAGTCTTGTAAGGTATCCTTAAAAAAGTAAGATTTCTCTCAACAATGATGAAAAATTGAAGCACTATAATTATGCAAGCACTTCAAGGCCACTGAAGTGTGTGTGCTGCAAACTCCTCAGGACCACGAGTGTGTGACACAGGCTAAAGCCAAGGCCAGTTTGAAACACTGACAGTGTTTCCCCTTCATTTGCACTGCCATCGAAAGCCACTTAGCCACAAGTTCTCACATTTTACAAAGTTGCACAGATGACAATATCATTGAAAAGTCTCATATTTAAAGGGAGCTTGGGAGGCAGGAGTGTGCAGCACCCCTAAAGGGTGGCTTCACCTTTCATTTTGGTGTGCTTTAAGTGTACAGGAAAGATGCCCCAAGTGCATGATTGACATGGGAAACTCCTGGTGGCTTCATGCATCTCATAAGTCTCTCTAAGGATATCCTCAGGGCAATGGTGGAAACCTATGTATGGCACATGTACCACAGCGGGTATGCAGAACCCTGTCTGTCAGCACATGAGCTAAGTTGCCCCAGCATCCTTGGAGGAGCTGTACATTTGGGTAACAGCACACACAGGGGCCATGCGCATGCCCAGAAAGGAGTAGCGATCATGTCATGAGGCCCAACTCGTTAGTCACAACTTGCTGAAATTTCACATGGCCAGTTGGTATTCACATTTAATTACAGTATTGGCACTTTGATATAAATAAGTGGGTTTTGGGTTGGAGTTTGCGCATTGGGTCTTTAAAAGATTTGCCATCACTGCCTTAGGATATAAACCTTTGTAGCTGAATTCTACCAAGACCTAGAGTTTCTTGGTTTTATGGATCTGACAGTTTTATGGATATATTTAGATTTATGGAAAGTGAAGAAACAAAGAAATACCCTCAGATTCACTGTGATATTTGCTATGTAGTAGTGTTCTTAAAACAAGAGAATAAAACAACTTTCTATGTTCCTCACTGTTTCCTTCGTATCTAGTAGTCAGTAAGACCGAACACTGAAAATGTTAAGTAAACTGGGCAAATCACTTTAGTCTACGGAGTTCACAGGTGCAAGCTGCTCAGTCACTTCAAAACAATACTTTGCACCTTAACCATGTCTTTAGATTAAGGTCTTGGAGTATTTACAAACTTGAATCACCACTCCAAAACTCTATGAATCTGCCCACATTTTGGACTGGTGATCTCCCAAGAGATTAAGCAGGACTATGCCCCCACTGTCTTGCAACTCACTTGGGGAGCCAGAAGTAAATCTCTAGATTTTTTTTTCTGCCTGTGCTCTGCTGAAAGCATAATTTAACATTTCTGCCTTCATTTTGAATAACTGGTCCTTCAATTATTATAAGATGTGACTTCAAGGATAGGAAATGTGTCAATGCAAAATTTTGAACTTGAAGACAAAAAAATACTGCAGCTACTGAAGGACACCTCAACTCATCCCACTCAAAATACTCCTTTCAGTTTAATACATGTTTAAGTACAAAGTATAAGCATTTTGTATCTATGCAGGAATCCAATTTTTTATTTCTTTCTGTCTTTCAGCTTCTCTGTCTCTTTTTGTGTTTCAATCAGTTTCTTACATTTTAAAAT
>PVJX010043167.1:0-13807 GCA_004027295.1 Dolichotis patagonum | reverse complement strand
TCTGTAAATGAATTGGCTTTTATTAATAAAATAATATATATAATATATTATATAAAATAATATACAATTATTTCAAAAGATTTTAAAATTTGATCAAAGTCAACACCTATTCATGATTCAAAATAAAACTCTTAGAAAATAAGTAATTTAAAGAAATTTTCTAAATTTGATATCTTACCCAAAGAACTCTGTAGCAATCGTCTTACTAAATTTTGAAACCTGAAGTATCCTTTAAAAATCAGAAATAATACAAGAATTCTTGCTCTTGCCAATTCTATTCAATATTGTGTAAGAAGTTCCAGAGACAAACAACAACAAAAAAAGAAATAGGAAAATAAAATTAAAAGAATTGAAAACAAAGAAATAAAAAGCTATCATTTTTTCAGATGATATGACTTTCTGCATAGAAAAACAAAATAATGTATAGTAAAATTCTTAAACTTAATAACAGTTTAGCAATTTTTCTGATTTAATCAATATGTCAAAATCATTTGCTCTGCTATATACTGCCATTTTTTCAGTTAGAAAATATACTCTTAAAAGGATATGACTTTTTTCGTTTGGTTTGGTTTTTTTGGGTACTGGGGGTCAAACTTGCAACCTTGAGCTTGCTAGGCAGGCGCTTATGCCACTGAACTAAATCCCCAGCCCAAAGGATATGATTTTTACTACCCATAATAATATTCAATATATCAGGCATGGAGGCACGCACCTGTAATCCCTGCACTTAGGAGGCTGAGGCAGGAGGATTGCTGCAAGTTTGATGCTAGCCTGAGCTACAAAGTAAGCTCAAGACCAAGTGTCAACTGCATAGCAAAACACTGTCTCAGACAAAACAAAAAACAAAAGAAAAAAGGACATACTCAGTATCTTGGAATACATCTAAAAAAAGATGTGCAAGATCTTGAGCAAAACTTCACTGAAGTGAGGCCTACATAAACTGAGATCATGAGAAGGTTCATGGTCTCAAGGATGTCACTTCTTCCCACATTGACCCGTGGCATCTATGCAATCCCAAATGAAATTCCCAATGCCCTTTTCATTGCAGAAAAGACTCAGTGTGGGTTTGTTCCCTCATGATTCATACAGAAGAGTAAAGCTTAAAACAGGCCCTCACTGGGCAAGGCTAGGACAATTCTAACATCAATGCAAATAATGGTAAATAGTTTGACACATACAATAATTAATATTTGTAGTAACACGGTGGGGGGGGGAGCCTTACTGATCACTGTTACAGAAAGCTAGAAAAACAACTCATTGTTACAAACACTAATGTACCAAAGGAAAGATACATTGATTTTCTGTTTAAACTGTACCTCAGTAAATGAACTAGTGTAGCTGATAAAAGGAATGTATGTGTGTGTGTGTGTGTGTGTGTGTGTGCGCGCGCGCGCACATGCTTGTGTGTGTGTGTGTGTGTGTGTTGCTTGGGATTGAACCCAGGGCTTTGTACATGGTAGGCAAGCACTCTACCATTTAGCTACATATCCCTAGACTTTATTCATTCATTCATTCATTCTTTTGTTGAGACAGAGTCTTGCTAAATTCCCCAAGCTGGCCTCAAACTTGCAATCCTCCTGCTTCAGCCTCGCTAATAAGTAAAGAATAATAGAATTATAATATCACTACTTTGCATATCCTGTTTACACGATAAAGACAGGAAAAGATAAAATCAGCCTGGAACATCTTGTTATGCCAGAGAGTAAGCACATGCTTCAAGAATGATGGGGATTTCTCAAAAGGATGCAAGAACCAGCTTGAAGGAACCCAACTGATCAGGCTGGGGTACACTTTGAGCATTAAAAAAAAACAATGAGGTTACAACTCATCAAATAAAACTATGAGTCCATACTGATATAAACAAATGAATAAATTAAAAGTTTGATGAGGGGTGAGACACATAGTTTCAAAGCATTTCTTTATAAAGTCACAAAGAAGAAAAGGGTAACTTCACATTATACCTTAATAAAACTAGTTCCTAAAAATTAAAAAATAGTAACTTCATACTGGAGAAGACTGGTAAACATCACCTTAATCACCATCAGTAACCAGAGCAATCAAACTTACCCATCACTGATCAGATGTAATGAAGAAAAGCACACAAGTAAATACAGTGCAGGCAACTGCACTGAGTTCATTGGCAACTACTGAAGACATCACTGGAGCAATCCCAAGACTTAACAGAGGCTGGGGTGGACGACAGTGATGAGTCCACATTTATCTCTTGGACTGGATGGCTCTGCTTTTATTCAAGAGAAGACAGTCTTTCACTGCAGGAAGCATGAAAGACTTGAGAAGTGGTAGAAAAACAAGGCCTTAGAGCAAATTCTCAAAAGATTCATGGGAAGAAAGGTTCTTTGTAATATGCTTGCAACTTTCCTGCAATTTTGTGGTTGTTTAAAAATTTTTAAAAATTTGAAGAAACATGAAATGGTAATATTGCTATCTTATGTTAGATCTTATTCAAACAAGGAAATTTTTATTTTCTCAAATGAAAAGAAAATGAAACGAAATGAAATGAAAAAAATGAAAAGAAAAAAATATAAATTTATGATGTCCAGTATGATGCTCTGATCTATATATACAGTGTATAATGGTTACATCAAGCTAGTCAACATATGCATTATCTCATATAATTATTTTTTGTGGCAAAAACACTTAAAAATCTACTCTACTTTCAAGGATACAATATACTGTCATTAACAATAATCACCATGATCACGTGACACAATTCCTCCTAAGTAAAATTTGTGACCTTCAACTTACATCTCCCTAACTCCATAAATAAATAAGGGAAATTTGATATACTGTATATTTAATTATATTAGAACATTAATGGTTTAAGGTGTAAAAGCTTATCTTTTGGACCTGTTGAAATACTGCTGAAGTATTTATAGATGAAATTTAATGATGTCTGATATTTGCTTCAAAATAATTTAGGCTAAATGTCTATATGGAATACAGCCATGAACTGTTAAGTACTCAAGTTAATTGGGGAGTCCAGAGTGGTTTTTTATACTATTCATTCAACTTTTAAATCTTCAAATTAAATGTAATAAAAGCTAATGGATAACTCTGTGGAAAGATAGTGGGTTCATAATACCTATTGTTTGCTTGATCTTTACTGTCTCTATTTAGTTATTTTCCTTAACCATTTAACGATTTACCCCAAGCATCACTTGGGCAGTGTGCTTGTTTATGTACTATTTCAAGTGTCTCTCAGGTAGGTGTCATTTCAACCAGTTGATTCTTCTATTGAATAAATTTGATAAAATCATCATTTTTATATTTCTTGTTATATTATCTTATAAAAATTAACAAAAAATGCAATTTTGGTCAACCTATATTTAAATAATTGAATTGGTAAGTGGTACAATCTATGTCGATGCTTGTATAATTCATAAAACACAGAGTATAAATAGGCAACACAGTCAATTTTATCATCTTTTTTCAAATGATGACTTCAAAAGATAATACATAAATTTTATCCTTTTTTGGAGGATAATTTGTTAATGGAGTCTGAAGTGATTTTAAAAATGAGTCACTGGATACAATACTAGCATACCTTGATAAGGAACTGATTGACTATATTAGAATACTTCTCTAAAGTGGAACACTACAAAAATTTTTTTCAGTACTAGGAATAGAACCCAAGGCCAGCCCTTTTTTTTTTTTTTTTTTTTTTTACTTTGAGTCAGGGTCTTGCTAAGTTGCTGAGTTGTCTAGGCTAGGCTCTACCTATGATCCTCTTGCCCAGCCTCCCAGAGTGCTGGGATCTGTACAAATATACCTCATTTACAAACTTAATTTCTTTTACAATTTTGGGGAAGATGGCTGTGGTCATGTTTGTTACCTGATGTGAAATTTGTGAAGGGAAGCAAAATTTTGTGGGATGCTTTTATTTGCAAACAGTAGTATTCATGAACCAAGGTATAATTATTTTATCTTTAAAATAAGGCAGTTCTGTTTTTGCATCATACTAAGATATCTAAGACCTATTTTTAAGTGAAAAATTAATATCCTAACAATATATTAATATCCTAACAATATATGATGAATGATTCCATCAGTATACACATAAATACCATGTGTATGTTGATATACACACTGAAAATTTTTCAAAACATTTTTCAAGCTCTCATTTTCTGTTATACAAATTACAAGGTAAATCATTCAGATTAATGCCAATATTAGTATTATTTTAAGAGAACTTTTTAAAGAGAACTTTTATATAAATAATTAAGAATTTTTAAATGACCATTAAAATATAACAATACATATTTCAAAGACATTCCCAAAGAACAAGATGAGGATGGAGAAGTTTTGTTCTACCAGCTATCAAAATCTACCAAGCTAAGTAATGAAATATCTACAAATCTAACAATTAAGATTGAGGCACTGATGTGGGACACAGATATAGGACAAAGATGGAATTATATAAAAATCAGTGATGCTTAGACAGTTGTTTATATTTTCAAATCAAATTTAGAACACATTCTACACCAAAATCGATTCCAAATGAATTTTAAAAATGCTCTTGAAAGGTAATATTTAAATGTCATTAGAAAAGTCTATGTACTTCTCTTACGACATTAGGGTAAGCAAATATTTGTTAGAAGCAAGCAACAAAAGATAGAGCATAAAGAAAAATGATGGATAAATTTGACAACTTTAAAATGAAGAACTTTCATTCATCAAAAGACACCATAAAGAACATGAAAAGACAGACTCCAAACTAAGAGACGTATTTGCAACATACATAACAAGCTAATTACCCAGGAGGCCACTCTCTACATATATTTATGTATATAAACCTATGAATTCCTAGAAATAATAAGAAAAGGACAATTACCCCCGTCACCCCTATCATTACTTCTTCACATGCACCCCCTATTTATGCACACATATGCACACATGCTTCACCTGCACACCCTATTTATTATTTCTTCACATGCACACCCTAGGATGGGCTCTCCTTCCCTCAGGTCAGCCCCTCCTCTGAGGTCTGCTCTAACAGGAGACATTTCCTTCTCTAGGGGAGCTGAGAGCTGAGCTTGTACCCCAGCCTTCTCCCTTTGGTTCTGTTTCTGCTTGCTTACCTTGGAGGCCCCAGTTCTAACATGTTTCCTAGGACTGCAGTAACCAAGTACCACAAACCGGGTAGCTTAAACAACTAAAAAGTATTCTTCTCCCTTCTTATAAGAACAGCACGCATGTTGGGTTAGGGCTTACCTTGATTACCTTATTTTAATTTGATTACATCTGCAAAGATTTTACTTCCAAATAAAAGCATAGGGATTAAGACTTCAACCAATCTTTTAGGGGAACAAAATTCAAACCACAACTCTAGTCTCATTTTTGCCCTTCTGATGAGTTCTAGTGCCGGGGACTATGCCAGCACAAGAAAAGCGCTAGAGACCTGTGTTTGAGCCACCCCAAGACTGACCCCGCCGCCAGCCCTGATAAGCCTACCAAAGTCAGCACTATACCATGAGACCATAAAATCTCATCTTCTGGTCACAAAATCTTTCACAGGCCATGCCTATTCCAAGCCTCAGTTTTCTCATCTGTAAAATGAGAGGTTATAACAGAGGCCTCAAAGGCTTGTTGGGGGGGTCAAGTGATGTGCTGTTTATAGAAGTTCCTGGTGTGTGCCAGGGGTGTAGTCGGCCTTCAGTAAATAAGTGCCTTCCTGCCTTTCCAAGAGCTCCTCAGGGAGATGGAAAGACCAGCCGTGCCCCTCAGTGGCTAGTGAACCTCTCAAGGGCAGAGCTATGTCATGTGCTTCTTAATTCCCCCATATGCAGTCCCCACAGCTGTACCATCAGCGTCACAATGTCTGGGGCGTTTGACCCTCGAGAAAGGGCAGCCTGACACCAAGCGCAAGCTGGTGACCTCTGGGAAAGCAGTGGGAGTTGCCACACTCATGTCAGGAAGCAAAGCCTTGACCCCAAGAAAGAAACTAAAAGGATGAAAACTGGACTTCTCAGTGGGCGGTCAGCCATGTTCTTGTTCCCTTTGCCCCCACCCCAAGTCTGACCCCATAGAGATTTAGGATGTTTATTTTTCATGTGTGTGTGTGTGGGAAAACAGAGTGGGATAAAATATTTCCTTGCATCTGGAAAGTTATTTTGAGCTGGGCCAGCCGGGCGATGCTCCTGGTGATGGACGCTGGCTGACTCAGGCGGGCCCCTTGCCTTCCAGCCTCTCTTGTAAGACCCGGAGTTCTATGGGAGTCTGGGTTCCAGTCCTAGTCCAGTGACTCATTCTGGAGGAGTCCAGAGAACCTTCTGGTGCTCTATGGCTCTTATCTTCCAAAGGGTAAACTGAGGCTTGTGCTGCCCCCTCCTGGAGATCTCCACAAGGAAAATAAAACTGTGGTGATATATACGCTGTCAAGATATTTAGGATACAAACAACAGGACTGTCACATGGTCTGTTCAGCTGAAGACCTCAGAGGTGGAGGAGACCTCATGGGGCGGGGGATCCCTCCAACCCTCCACAATTCCCCTCCCTTCGCCTCTATTCAGTGGCCACACTGCTTCTGGAAAGCCAATCTGCTTCACCCCCAATTCTCTCAAACTCATGTAGCCACCCACTGCTGCCATAAAACAGTCAAAGCCCACAGTGGTCTGTAGGCTCCATCTAACTAAGCTGGACCCCTGGCCCAAGCCTCTCCTTTCTTTGTGTTCTGAGGCCAGGCTGGCTCTGTTCACTCCTCAGACTGCTGACAGATCACTCAGGAGTTTCAAATGTTTCATCTTATTGTGTGGCCACAATGCATCCATGCAAGTGTACCTCACAGGGCCAAGAGCTGGCTGGAAATGATGTTTTCCAGTGTGCCTGCCACACAATAAGACCTTAACAAATGTTGGTTTCTTCCTTCCTTATAGACACACGCCCTCTTTTCTTTATAAAACCCCAGTGGCATACACATAAATCTCACTGTGGCAGCTGCTGATGGAGATCATGGAAGGAGAAGGAGGAAAGCAGAGTAAGCAAGGCCAGGACAGGATACCTCTTAGCAGTCTGCTCTTTCCTCCTCTCAGCCTCCACAGTGGATCCAGGGAGCTGAACTCCCCACATTCTCCTTAGAGTTGGGGTCCTGTTTCCTGTTATAAACAGGAGGTGGGCCCTTCCCCAAGGCAGGTCACAGGAGAGGAAGAAGTAGCCTTATACATCCTGTTTCTAAAGGTAAGGCAGGAGGGAGGAGCATAACAGAGAAAAGAAGGTGCTCCTAATGAGGAGTTCCAGGAACCTCAGGACGCCTCAGGGTGGGGTGGTTGAGAGGAGCGAAGGAGGCATTTCAGAGACCTAGCAGTGCACCAAATGCCTGTCCTGAAGCCTTCAGGACTACTCCAGGATCTTGGTCTTAAAATGTATTCCCAAGGCCAGCAGCATCAGGTCCTGAAAGCTTGCTGGACGTACAGAGTACCAGGTCTGCTGCTAAATCAGAACCTTGGTATGAACAAGGTTCCTGGGATTTGCAAACCCATCAAAGTAGGACAAGTACTGCTCTCAGTGAGTCCTTCATTCTACAATAAAGGAGCCAAGGCCCTGCGAGAGAAATCCGCTGTCTGATTTCCTGCAGGTCGGTGACAGCGTTTGGCCTGAAGGTCAGGACTCCAGCCCCATTTTAGGGATCTTTGAATTAATTTTAACCCATCCCAGGCCCAAGCTGGAAGCCTCCTTGGGTGTGTTCAGCCAAAAAGGGACTGAACTGGGACAGAGGGGTCTTGGTTGGAGAGGCAGGGGACCTGGAGTTCAGTCTTGACTCTGTTGCCAGCATGATGTGCAATCTATGATCTCAGAGACTCAGTTTCCCCTGTAGTACTTTGAGATGGGCTGAGGTTGGCAATATAATCAGATAATGCAACCAGCACATCTATTTTCTCACAGCAACCAAGAGATATTGTCTCTATCCTACAGCGAGGGAAACTGACACCTGTCAGGCAATGGCTCACCTGAGATTGCCAGCTCCAGCTGCTTATACGCCTCTGCATAGTCCAGGTGACTCTGAAAAATGCCCCTGCATCCCTGCTGTCTTCTCGAATGGCCTGTCAGCTCCTGTCAGTTATCAGGGGCCCCAGCTTGGCTGACAGCCAGCAAGCTGTCTGCCACTGGTACTCTGATGCCCACATTCCTGGGCTATGACGGGGTGTACACCACAGCCCAGGCTGGGGCCACCCAGAGGGGATCCTCTTGGCTTCAGTCCCTCAGGCCTAGCTGTCTGGGGCACATCAGGAACCAAAGAACTTTTTCTCATCATTGATGGGGGTAGGGAAGATGTCTCCAGGGACTGGTGTCACCAGGCTGGAGAGGATGTAGAACACTCACCTCTGGTGCTGGTAGGCAGATATGACCCTTGGGGCAGGGGATAGCCAGGAAGGAGATGCTGAGCAGCCAGACTAAAAGATCTTGGTCTAGAAGGTCAGACCTGGCTGGGCTTTTATCCAAGCACTGTCACTTATTAGCTGTGTGACTGGGGGCAACTCATCTGCTGTTAGTGACCTGAGATTCTTAATCTGCAAAGTACTCTAAAGGGTTCTAGCATATCCACAGAATCTGCAGTGTAACCCTCCTGAATCCATAGCTGACATGTGGTTTGGTCTCAGAGTAACACTGTATTTAAAAGCACTATGAAGCCATTAAAACAGTTCATTCTTTGATTCTCTTGAAGAGAAAAGGGAATGTAAATAGCAGCTATGTAACACTCCCAGAATCCACTTCCACCCTCTACCTGGTTCACTTTCTTTCTCCTCGACCCCAGTCTGTCCAGTCCTTTCTCTTCTTCTCGCCTCCAGTACCCCTGATATGGATCAGCTTGGCCTCTCACCTGGGGGGTCCTTAGAGGACTGGCTGGCAGAGGACAGTCCTGTGTTAGTGCCTGTGTCTCATCCCAGTTATTGTCATTATTTAAGGGTGTAACAGGACAAAAACTATTAACATAGGAGGATTCAATGACTTTTTCTAACCCTGACCACTAACAATATTTCCTCTCCTCTCAGTTTCTTCCCCTTCTTGTCTTCCCTGGAAGTTCTTGCAGTGACAGTTGAATTTTTTTCTTTGAGGATAGAGAATTGAGCTGAAGGTTGACAGAGAAAACAGTAGCAGTGGGAAGGGAAAGGACTTGGTGAAAGAGGATAAGTCTGTTTAGGGGAAAGGGGGGTTAAGGATGTAGCTCAGTGGCACAAGTGTCTGCCTGGCAAGCATAAGACCCTGAGTTCGATTTCTGGTAGGAAAAAAAAATGGAAGAGGTTAGGGTTTCATTACTTTCCAAGATGTAGGTATAGAAAACTGAAGAGTATCACTCTCCTCCTAGCATGAAAAGTCGGATAAACTACAAATCATAAAGTCCTAAATTTTCTATTTCCTTCCTTCTTCCTCTCTCTCTCTCTCTCTCTCTCTCTCTCTCTCTCTCTCTCTCTCTCTCTCTCTCTCTCTGTTTTCCCACTGAGCAAAATCCCAAATGGTAACTTCTCTTGAATCCATCAGTTGGGTAAGGTCAGAGAAGAAGCACTGTAAAACCCAAAAAGAACAGATGAGACCCAAGGACTGGCTCATATGACAAAGCACAGGAAGAAGAGGCACTGACCACCATACAAGTAAATAAGAAGACAACAGCTAAAAGTTTAAAGTACTTCTAACTCCTAGTATTGGCTTCCATGACAGTAGGTAAGATAGCTTCATGCCCAAGGTGACTTTTAACATTCTTTCGGGCTTTTTTTCTGGATCTCTCCTAGGCACTCGTGAGAGCAGCTAGAGGAAGGGTGAATGGTGGAGAGAGGTAGAGAGCTGCATTGGGTAAACCATCTATGCAGAGGGGCTTCAAAAACTACTATAGGACACAAGTACCTGCCTGGCTAGTGTGAGGACATGAGTTCGATCCCCGGTAAAAAAAAAAAAAAAAAAAAAAAACCTACTACAGTAAAGTCACCCAGCCACCCTCCTGCCAAGACTGTGCAACAAACCTTAAGCTATTGTGGGAGAGACAGCAAACCCTGTTGTCCCATGCGCAGCCAAAATCTCATTGCTGATGGAACAAGGATAGAAGAAAAAGATACTGTTCCAGGCATAAATTCCTAAACTGACCCCACCAGAGATCACTTACGAGGAGGGAAGGAAATCCTATCCAGTTCAAGAACTATCACAGATATAAGGCAGACTGGCTTCCATAAGGACAAAGGGCAAGAATGCTGAGAAAGCCCCTCCTCTACCTCTGAGGCCCAGGACTGAGGCTGGAATTTAGAGAGAACCTTCTCTGTCCACACTTAGGACATCAAGGAGCAAGTAAACAGTCTTCCGGGGGAAGAATGAGACTGTGAACAGGCAGCCCTCTGCAGCGCAGACATGCCGGGGTGGCGGAAGCCTGGTGGAGGATCACTGAGAAACTCCAGAGTCCTAGTTCCAGTCCTAGAGGACTTTGAAGTCTGTGATACACAGAAGATAACTATGCTAACCACCAAACTCAAACCCAGCTGAACTGAGACTGGCTCTTCTCCGTATACTAATGAGCTGACAAAACAGGAGACATGCCTATTTCTATGTAAGTACTATTTACTTCAGTCTCTCCTACAAAATTAAAAGACACACACACACACACACACACACACACACACACAAACCATAAAATGATATATTGTCCAGAGACAAGGCAATCAATACATTTTGAGTCAGAGATGATCCAAATTTTGGAACCATCAGAAGGAGACTTTTGAGAGCTAAGAGTAATATGTTACAGTACTTAGTGGAAGAGGTGGACAATACACAAGGACACATGGAGAAGCATCAGCAAAGAGATGGAAACTATAAGACCGAGTCAAATTTAAATCCCAGAAGCAAAGTAACAATACCAGAGATGAAGAACTCTTTTAATAAGCCTGGTGTGGTGGCACACACCTGTGATTCCAACACTCTCGAGGTTGAAGAAGGAGGATCATAAGTTTGAGCCAAGCCATGACAACTTTGCAAGATCCTGTTTCAAAATGAAAATTAAAAAGGCTATGGATATAGCTCAGTGCAAAGACCCTGGGTTCAATTCTCAGTTCCATCAAATATAAATAAAACCTTACCTTTTCATTAGACTCAAAACAGCTGAAGTATGAATCAGTGGACTTGAAGGTGGGTCAATTAAAATTATTCATACTAAAACAAAGAAAACAAGTGCTAAAAAAAAACAAGACAAAAACAAAGCAGAGAATCCAAGGGCTGTGGGACAATATTAAACAGTCTAAATAATTGCACTTATAGCTCCAGAAAAACAGAATAAAACATAAGAATTATTTTTAAATTATGGTTGATATTTTTTCATAATACTAAAAAACACACCTATAAAGCCACATCTCTATGAAGCTAAGAGAATACCAAGATGAACAAATATACATAATAAATAATATAAATTCAGAAACCTAGATATTTCATTCTCAGAAATATAAAAAGAGAAAATCTTCCCATAATCCCAGCTACTCAGGAGTCTGAGGCAGGAGAACTGCAAATTGGAGACCAGCCTGGGCAACTTAGCAAGACCCTCATTTAAAAAATAAAAAAATTAATAAAATAAAATAAAATAAATAAGAAGGGCTGGGATGTAGCTCAGAACAAAAGCTGCAAGTTCCATGCCCAGTGCCACTAAAAAAAAGAAAAGAAAAGGATAGAGTTCTTTATTAAGAACAAAGATAAAAACTCTAGCAAACCCAGACCTCTTATAAAAAACTACAAATTAGAAGACAATTAAATAGTGTCTTCAAAGCAATGAAAGAAAAACAACAGCAAGGACAAGGGCCAAAAGCCCAGTCCAAGCTTTAAAAAAATCTTCTAAAAAGTAAAATCAAAATACTTTCAGATAAACAAAAGCTATGAGACATCATTGCCAGAGGCCCCAAGGTACATGAAATGTTAGAAGCACAGGTGGAAAGAATAGTATACTACTGCTGTGTGACTATGAAAAGGCCCATGTGCCAAAGTTTTGGTCCCCAACATGGCGGTATTGAAGCATTGGAACCATTAGGAAGTGGGACCTAGTGGGAGTTTTTAGGTCATTGGAGGCATACCCTAGAAGGGGACTGTGGGACTCTAGTCTTTCCTCATCTCATTTTTTTATACCTGGCCATAAGGTAAATGGGCTTCCTTTCCCATGTGTTCCTGCCATGCCCTGCTGTATTGTGTTACAATAGGCCCAAAGCAATGGAACCAACCAGTCATGTTCTGAAACTCAAAATTGTACGCTAAAACAAATTTTCCTTCTTTATAAACTGATTGTCTCAGGTATTTTGTTATAGGAACAGAAAGCTAACCAATACCACACAAAAATTTAGACATAGCCAAAAAATTTAAAAAATGAGTAACTATGGAAACAACTTTAAAAGAAGGTATATATAAAGTTTCATACTCTAAAAGCGACTGACTAAAACAAAAATAGTAACAATGTATTGAGGGGTTTATAATATATTAAAAGACAAAATATCTGACTATAACACACAGGATAGTCTGTAGGAATTGAAACAGTATTGCTTTAAGTGTTTATGTGTTATGTGGAGGCATATAACACTATCCAAAGGCAGATTTAAGCAAATTAAAAGTGTATATTTTAAACCCTTGGGAAAGCACTAAACAAAATTTTAAAATAGGTATAACTAAAAGCCAATGGTAAAGTTAAGATAAAGTCTAAGAAATTCATTCTACCTACAATCAGAAAGAAGTAAAAGAAATAGAAGATTGAGGTAAAGACCATCTATTCCAATTCTCTGTAAGGTTTTTATCATGAATGAGTGTTGGACCTTATCAAAAGCTTTTTCTGGCATCTATAGAGATGATCATTTTGGCTCTATTGATATGGTGGATTACATTTATTGATTTACATATGTTGAACCATCCCTACATTCCTGGGATGAATCCCACTTGGTCGTGGTATATAATCTTCTTGATGATTTGCTGCATCCTGTTTGCCAATATTTTATTGAGAATTTTTGCATCTATGCTCATTAGGGAGATTGGCCTGTAGTTCTCTTTTTTAGTTGGATCTTTCTCAGGTTTTTGTATTAGAGTAATATTTGCTTTCAAGAATGATTTAGGAAGAATTGCTTCCCTTTCAATTTCATTGAAGAGTTTGAGGAGTGTTGGAATTAAGTCTTCTTTGTATTTCTTGTAGAATTTCACAGTGAATCTGTCTGGGCCTGGGCTCTTCTTTGTTGGCTATGACAAACCAACAGCCAGAATCATATTAAATGGTCAAAAACTGAAAGCCTTTACCTTAAAATCAGGCACAAGACAAGGATGACCCCTATCACTGCTCCTGTTCAACATAGTACTGGAAATACTAGCCAGAGCAATTAGACATTAGAGAGAAATAAAAGGAGTAAAGATAGGAAAAGAGGAAATTAAATTATCATTATTTGCAGATGACATGATACTTTACATAGAAGACCCCCAAAACTCCATTGAAAGACTCCTAGATATAATAAATAAATTCAGCAATGTAGCTGGATACAAAGTTAATACTCAAAAATCAATAGCATGCCTATACACTAACAACAAAAATACTGAGAGAGAAATAAGAGAAGCCACACCCTTCACACTAGCATCCAAAAAAATGAAATACTTAGGAATTAACCTCACGAAAGAAGTAAAAGAGCTATATAGGGAAAATTATAATACCCTGAAAAAGGAAATCGAAGAGACCTCAGAAAATGGAAAGACATCCCTTGTTCATGGATAGGAAGAACAAACATTGTGAAAATGGCCATTCTCCCACAATTACTATACAGATTCAATGCAATCCCAATCAAAATATCACTAACATACCTCATAG
>PVJX010043166.1:0-13806 GCA_004027295.1 Dolichotis patagonum | reverse complement strand
GGGGCGCGGCCTAGTCCAAACAAATTCCACCAATCCGCTCGGCAAGGGGAGCAACCAGCTGAAGCCACTTCCTTATGGAGTTAGGGCTGTCCTGCCCAAATCCAACATGTTGTCCAGTAAGTTTCCGCTTTCCCATGGGAGGGTCTTATTCCCATCACTCACCGCATGTTGATGCCAGTCCCCGAGAACTGCAGGTATCCTCGACCTCCGACCTCAGTGCAGCTGCGGTGGGAATTCACAGTGCCTCTGGGTGGGTAGCGTGCAGGGCCGGTCAGGGCAAGCCGCACGCAGGGCTGTTCAGCTCCGTGCTCCAGCGGCTCAAGCCAGTTGCTTTTGCGCGGATTGCTTTGTCAGGTCTCCAGCAGGGATTCAGGCGGCTCCGAGGAGGGCGCCGTTCTCGCTGATCTTATCTTCACTAATAGTAGCCCCAGGACCTCATATTTGAGTGGTTTTTTGCACATTAGTTTCTTCCTGGGTTGTGCGAGTCCATCTCTCTCTGTTTGGGTCTCTCCAGGGTGTTTTATTCTGGCATTTGAGCTGTCTCTCTCAGAGAGGGTCTCTCTCCTGCTACCTACCAGTCCGCCATCTTTTTCTCCTCCACCAAAACCCTGAAGAAAAAGTGTCACAGATGAGGTCATAGATGAGGCTGTAAATGATTCTGCTGTGTACAGCCGGTCTTGTCAGTTACATGGGGCGTCGCCATCTTGAAAACTCCTTATTGTTTTATCTTGAACTCTCGCACTGTTTACATACTTTTGTTAAGTTTGGCTTTTTTCTGTCTTGTTTTGTTAGATTTTATGCTGTCAGATGGTAGTGGGAGCTATTTCGAATGTGTTTCCTATTGGTTTCCTATTATATTGGTTTCCTATTATATTGCTTTGAAGTCTTATATTGCTTTCATTCAATGGTTTGATTGGTTTTATTGTTTTGTTTGATTTTATTATGTGAGATGGTATGAACAGCTATTTTGAAGAAAACAGCACATTGTGACAGCCATTGCTGATTTACTATCATCTTGTGTTGAAGTCCTACCATGCTTTTGATCTTCTGTTTTGATTGGTTCTATCCCGTTGTGTTTTATTTGATTTTATTATGTGTGATGTTATAAACAAAATTTTTAAGGAAAATGAGATATTACAGTAGTCATTGTTCATTTCCTATTATTTGATTTTGAAGTTATGTAATGCTTTCATTCTCTTGAATGGTTTCAAACTATTTTGTTATGTTTGATATTATTGTGTGTAAAGGTATGTTCAACTATTTCGAAGAAAAGAGACATTATGGTAGCTACTGTTGATATCCGGTTGTCTTGTTGTGAAGTGCTGTGTTGCTTACATTGTTCTGTTCTGATTTGCTTTGTTCTGTTCTCTTTTGTTTTGTTCTCTTTAAAAAAAATTTTAAAAAAAGAAAAAGAATACGGTGGGGTAGAAGTGTTCCTGACATTAGGTTGATGATACTATTTCTTAAGCCGTTTGTGCTTTACAGCGTCTTGAGGATTTGGGTTGAGTCACATGTTTTCTTGTGTTGGGTAATTTCTAACTCAAATCTAACTCTTCAGGTGTCAAAGAAGCCCTAAAAATACAAGTGTTAAAGTAGTCCTCCTTATTTTAACATCATACATTATATATTTTTAAGTATTAAATTTTGGCCACCAACCGTGCATATAGCCATTTTCCAAAGTTTTCTGGGGATTTTACTGTCATTTATACTTGATATTCACAAACTTTTCAAAGACTTCCTCCCACAATCTACAAGGTGGTGGGGTGAGGAGGATCTGTCTTTTATATCTCTTCTAAATCTCAAGAAGAGAGCAACACTAGTCGTAAAAAGCCAGACAGAAAAGATTGGAATTCCTTACCACCGAAATACCAAATTCTCCAGGAAGAGGAGAGGTACCTCAGTAGCTCTCCAAAGGAATGTCTGTACACAATTAAAAATGCCAGAATATTGCAGCTGGGAACCAGGACCACAGAGTAACAGCCTGTAGCTAATGGATCCATTCAAAGAAATTGTCAGTTCTCTATTGTCCTTTTCATTAGTCACTGCCACTCTTCTGTTTTGGCAGTCTCATTTTTCCTCCAGGCAAACATCCTGTAAGGCATAAGAAAGAGGGTGGGAGACTAATTAGTGTGTCAAGGGGAACTGGAAGGTATGGTGAGAAATTCAGTCTCATTTTCCTTTTCCCTCCTTAGAATTGATTTTGCTGTCTCCACTTAAAAAAATAACAAATGGTTGTAGTTCTATTATTTGATGGAGATAAACTACTTCTTCCTCTCCAAATGTAATTTGCTGCAAATTTATTAACCAAATATTTATTTTAGTTTGAAAAATTTTTAAAAAGTCTAAACAAGTCTTAAATAGCCTAATTACTGACTATGTAATGCGTTCACATTTGTTTACATATATGATTAGGCTAAATGCAAATAGAAGCAAGTTAAAAGATACATAACCAGATTAGAGTACTTGCCAGAAAAGTGGTGATTTTTTAAAAAGCTATGCATCATGAAGAAAATGGCAATCTGCTATTAAAAGTGCTTTATTTGTACAGTTTATTTTAGCTGTGAATTGAATCAGTGGTAATACTTTGTTGTTGCTGTTTGTCTTTTAATTCACATCTAGCTTTTTTCCTGGGAGGAAAATCTTGTGACTTGTGTGGTCTGTGAATGTTGACCGGTTAACTCTTGCATCATCGTTTTTCTAAGGGAGTGGAGAGACACTAGTTTTCTCTATAAGCTTCTTTATTTAATAATTAGAATAGGTAAAATTTGATTCTTTTCTCTTATTTCCCTGTTTTGACTGATCCATCCTTCTTAACTGTGGCTTGGAGAGATGGAAAGCTCAGTCTCCTTTGCTAGAGGCATCATCAATCTGTCTTGCTAAGTATTGATTATGTGGATGTTCACCCTTTACCACCATTTCATTACTTTGTAAGCTTTGCTAGTTTCCACTCTTTCCTCTTGTCTGGCTTTCAGGGTGATCAATTTCTGTTGTAGCCCTGTTTGTTTCCAACACGATTGTTTGCAATACAGTTTGATTCAAAGAGATTGATTAATTCCCCCTGACTGTCCTCCGGAATGGTATCTTAATCATATTTGCATATGCATTTCATTTATTTTACTTTGTCTTTATTTGTTTACATCATTAATCTAGTGGCAGAAATTCATATTCTTCTATGCCTCCCTCCATACTGTTTTATAGACAGTTGTATTCATGGATGATAGGGGATTTTCGAACGCCTGTCAGATGTGGTGGCCAGTGGGTTCTGAGGTGTAGCACTCATGCTCTTCTGGATTCCTAAGTCTTACGATGTGGTTACTTCTACTTTCTAGCTGTGTCCACTTCATTCTGTGAAGATGCACTCATACGTTGAGGTGAGCTGGAAAACACTGTGTCCCGCTTATGCCAGTTCTTACCTAGAACAGGCACCATAAGTGCGTGAAGCCCAACCAGCCACTTGTGCCATTCTTTTATTTTTTCCTTTCCAGTACTGAAGACTGGACCTAAAGCTTTTGCACTGAGGTGCCTTCCCAGAACTTTTTTTATTTTGAGACAGGTTCTCGTTAAGTTGCCAAGTTGCTCAGGCTGGACCTGAACTTGTGATCTTACTGCCTCAGCCTCTCAGGCTACCAGGACTACAAGCGTGTACAACCGTACCTGGTTGACGTGTGCACTTTTGTGGACCAGTGTAATGGTAGCAGCTAGGTTTCTGTAGATTCCAGCCTGTTAAACCAGGCCCCTCAGATGCTGTTTTAGAGCAACTAGAATATGTGTTTTCCCAGGCAGCCTCCTTCACTTCGGTACACATAAACTCCGTTCTCATTCCCATTGTGCCTCAATTTGCCTTTCAGGTTGATAAATGATAATAACTTTAGAAGCACACTCGCAGGATGTGCACATAAATGCATTTCATTCTTCTTCCTATGGAAAAAGTAGCCTGCTTTTGTCCTTACTGTGTCTCTTTCACTATTTCTTCTCCTCCTGCTTTTCCTCCTTCTCCTCCTTCCTCTCTGTTTCCTTTGCTTTTCTTTCTTTTTTCCTTCTTCTTTCCTTTCTTCCTTTCTTTCTTCTTCAGGCCTGTTACAACTCAGCTCTTTTTCAATCCTCCATAATGGGGCCAGGAAGGTATCACAAGGTGTGGAGAGTTGAGTGAGGATGTGGAATCTGATTCCCTCAGCTACAAACCTCAAAGAGACCTAAAGGAAATTGTGCAGAAATGGGTGTAATTTTCTCTCTGTTCCTGCCAGCTCTGATTTTCATGATTTACTGTGGAAAGGTGGACAAGCACTTCTTACTCTCTTCAAAGGTCTGCCAACAGTTTGGTGGGAAATCACAGCATTTATCAACGAGACATAATTGCATTCTCCCAAAGGCAGATTGTTAGGAATTTTACAAATAGAGGAACAAAGGGGAGGTATTCTAGGATGAGAATGGTACCTGGAAGAATCCAGGAGGCTGAATGCTGCTGGAGAAGCTGAGGGCCTTGTTCCTGGGTCAGCTGCATATTCCGATGAGCACATTCGCCAGTCTTCCTGTGAACACAAAAATCCTACAAACCCTTAGGGCTCTTCTGAGGAGTCAGGAGGATGGCATTTACCTCTGGCTGTGTCTCCTTGCAGTCAGGGATCTTAAATGCTGCCCCTTTCTGCACCCTGGATTGTAAGACAGTACCTGGCACCTGCTAAGTGTAGCAGACATCTAGTTGAAAGAAAGGAAAAAGCAAGGAACCTAAATGGGTAAAAAGTTTTTAAAAGTGGGTCAGAAAGATAGCAGGATAGAATAAAAAAGTGTAACTGAGGCATGGAGATCCGGTCAACCTCGAGGTGGCAATGTGCACTGACCTGCAGCCACTGTCTCTCCTCCTCGTGTCTCCTGCGTTAGGACTTTTCTGCTAACCTTTGCTAACTAAACCCGTCAGTGTCTAAATTGGAAATATAGAATAAAAGCATGTGAAGTTCCCATGCTTAGGGTAAGGTTTCTTTTTAATGATTTTATAAGCCGGAGCCCGCTTTCTTACCTCATCAAGCATTGATGGTTATTTGTTCAAGCATCACCATTTCAATTTACAGATTTATGAGAACTGCAAGCTTACTCCCCCACCCCCAGTGCTGAAAGAGTGAAATGTACCGTTGTTTTATTTAAACTAACAAACGCTGAGAAGTTGGGGTGAGTCTTCTCTCTTCTCTCTTTCTTTTTTTTCCCCTGTGATTTTTATTAATTTGCCTTTGACACTAAGAAATGCTCACAGGGCATCGATGGCAGTTAAGAAAGGTCACGGAATGTCAGCTCAGCCAGTGGTGCATTGCAAATGAGCCCGATTACTGTGTGATGGCATTTTGGTGCCTTATTTGTCTAAAGTGTTGGAAAAGATTCTCACATTTTACCCTACAACATGTAAAATGTCATGGTGGTTTTTGGGGTTCACTGACCTCTGTTTACATCAAGATGAAGAATTTGATGTTTTCCTGAATGTTGTATGAAGATCTACTTCTACTTTTGATGTTTACTAGTGACTCAAAACTCAAAATGATAAAATCACATATAATAAGAAAAAAGACAATAGTGCAGGTGTGGATGGACACCTCATAAACCATTAGCATAAGAGAAGGCGCCAATTAAAACACAGCTAAACAATCCAAAATCTTCAAGATAAAATTGAGGTATGTATTTTAAGAATGACTTTATTGTGTGTGGTGCTGGAACTCAAGCCCAGGACCTTTGCACTAAGCTGTATCTCCACCCTTTTTATTTTGAGACCGGGTCTTCTGAGTTGGCTAAATTTCCTGAGCTGGGCTTGAGCTTATCATCCTCCTGCTCCAGCTTCTCAGCATGCTGTGATTACAGGCATGTGCCACCAAGACCAGCTTAGCAATACAATGATCTGAACTAAATGAAAGGCTTAGGCTTCTCTTGGGAAGAAGATTGTTAAATGAGGACTCTGGAGTGGGGAGAGGAAGTTTCTAGTCTCCTCTGTTTTGGAACCGTCCCCACAGGCGGTCGCACTCACTGTGCACAGGATGGGCAGAGCCAGGGGGAGGATTCTGAGCAGATCACAGCTGTGCTGTTTCCTGGTTCTTTCATGCGAGTTTGAAGCATAGGAGTAGTGAGATAATCTGGTTCACAAATATGCTCTCCATAACACATATGCCTATGCTTGTGTGTCCTGCGTTGCTGTTACAAAATACCTGATGCCAGATGTTGCCTAAAGAAAAGAGTTTATTTGGCTTCTGATTCTGGTGGCTACTAAGTCCAAAGAGCATGGCTTCAGTGTCTGGAGAGGGCTGCTTGTTCTGTGCCATCGCATGCTGAAGAAGTAGAAAAGGGCTGCATGCTAAAGTAACCAAGCACACATACTGGCCTTGCCTTGTCATGATCCACAGATGTGCAAACCGACTCAGTCCTGCAGGAACTGTGGTCACTGCTGAGAGGTTAGCTCCATGACTGCGTCACCTTTCAGAGAATCCCTGTGTCTTCATCATCAACCCTCTGCTCTCTAACATTGGAAACCAGGCTTCCACACACATATGTTTGGGGGAACACCCAAGCCATATGCACACTGTAGCAATGCCCTCCCTACCTATTACATGGAAAAGTTTCTAATGCATGGGAAGTTCTTAGGATGAACAATTAAATCCTTCAGAATGGACATCCAATGCAAGAAGACCACTGAAGGAAGTAGAAGATACTAGATGCTGAATTAGTGAGTTTTGGTTGAGTACATGCTGTGTCCCAGCATTGTGCTGAGCATTTTCAAACAGAATCAAGCACCTGGTAGCACCAGAGCATGGTGGACACACAGCTCTGCATCTCAGTTGTTCAAGGGATAGTGAGTATGATAATAAATTATGTGCATGTAGCTCCTCAGACAGTAGGAGCTTCCTTACTTGTTTTCTATCTTGTGCATTTTGTAGTCTTCTGGAAATGGCAGTGTGAAGTTCTATCTTGGGGAATAATTCACTTACTCTATTAGAGTGATAAGTGATAAACCTCTGCTGAGCAGAGAACACACAGTACTGTTGAAAATAAAATGTCCTTGGCTTCTTTCATTACTCATATATGGTGACACTAGTTCCTCTCCCTAGAAAATGGCCCTTCTTCATGCTATTATAAGGGCTGAAAGGTCATAATGCCTCTGGTTTATTACTCAGAGCCCACAGAGAAGAGTTCACTATTTTTAACAGCATCACCCACACTACACTGGAAGCATATCAGATTGGAAAAATCAGCCTAGGATGGACAAAAGTGCATCCTTCATCTGATAGGCAGCATATTTTCCAACACTGAAAATCTTGCAGAACTTGGCCAGTTGGAACATTTATTCAGAAGGATACTGTTTTCAAATAGTTTCCTATTTGTCTTTACGATAGCCTTTAGGGGTAAGAGAATGGAGTAAATATTACTGTTCCCTTAGAATAGATATGAAACTCAAGAAGGTTGCATGTCTTGTTCAAGGTCATTCAAGAGTTTGTTAGCTCAACTAATTTCTGTTATTCACAGAATAACTACGATTTCGTTTTCCAGCCCCAGGTCTTCCCACTAAGTTAGGCTGCTCCTGTCTTATGACCAGATTCATAGTTTTAACTTGTGAAAAACTGTTTGCTTGGGATCTCGGAAACAAAAAGTTTAAGTGAAAGAAAATCATTCTTAATTCAAAACTTACCTTCTGTTATGGTTTACATCTAGAATGTCCCCCAAAAGGTTCATGTGTTCAGAGGTGGGACTTTGGCAAGGTGACTGGTTCAAGGAGTCACGACAGTCCTCAGTGTATTCATTCAAGGAAGTGTACAGAGCTAAACGTGCTGTTAGAAAACGGGGTCTGGATGGAAGAAATGGGTGGTGGGTGCGACCTGGAAATATTTATCTCTCTTCCTTCTTCCATCTCTCTATGCTTCCTGGCTACCATGATGTGAGCATCGTTCCTCCACCAGACCCTTCCACCATGCCTTTCCTACTGTGGGGCCGGCCACCAAGCGATGACTACTCTCAAATCCATGAGCCAAAATAAACCTTTCTTCCTTTAAATTGTGGCTGTTAGCTACTTTGTCCCAGTGATGGGAAAGTGACACTGTCTTAGACACTGAAAGCCTAGGCCGCGTATGAGGTGACTCCCACTGTTTTTGGAAATCCCTTTCTTTTTTTGTTGGTGGTGGTGGGGATTGAACCAGGGCTTTGTGTACATTAGACAAACCCTACAACTGAGCCCTACCACTAGTCCCTCAGTAAATTTTTGGAATATTTATTATTCCTCACCTAGGGAACTTGATAATCAAATGATAATAGATCAGTATTGTTGGATTATTTACAAGCAACCTCAGCATACATTTGCTTTGTTGTTTCTATCATTCTTGGACTTTTAGCTTTTATTTTCCTCTGAGCTTTACAGATGTCAGCTCATTACTGGTAGCTGTTGGTGAGTTGGGCACCTGGCTCGTCTCAATCTTGTTTCAACGGCAAGGTGGCATTTATTCATGGATAAATTCATGGATTCAAGGCCATCCTTGGAGAGAGGACACTGGGTCAGTGATTGCAGGTAGGGTGTGCTGTGCTCAATTAACAGGATGGCAGGGCACCAAACCGAGACACTTCTCTTGCTCCCCTCTCCTTCCAAGCACCTGTTCATCAAATCTGTTCATCTTCCCTCCCCACTCTCACCGAGGTTAACGGGGGGCACTAGGAGGGACAGAATGGCAGTGTTCGACTTTGAAGAAAATGCCTGTTAGTGGCAGTGTTTAAAACTGTTGTTTTCACATCGCAAGTTTAGGCTCAGTCTTGGCAACATAGTGATTTAGTGAGCCCCTGTCTCGAAATAAAAAAAAATAAACAGCGAAGGCCTTGGGTTCAAGCCTCAGCTCTGTCAAAACAATGTTGCTTACAATTTCTATCACCTTTTTCTAGCATAAACAGGTTTTTTTTAAATAACTAAACTCTTTTTGAAACTGACCATAGTTTCCACAAGAAAAAGAATGAGGAATAACAAGAAAGGAAACTGCACAGGAGAGAATGGGATAAGAGGAGTTCAAACATAAGAGACTTCAAGCCCTTATAAACGGAAACTAGTATTTATATAGTGTGCTGCAGATAGAAAAGACTTCTCAATGAAGAATGACATTATTATGCTAATATTCTATTTTGTGAATGGAAAATTGAGACTCAGTGCTACTAGGTCAGCTGTCCCTATCTGCCCGGCAGCAGCGTCACAGCCGCACTTTCCTTTATCCCGTTTTCCCTTTATCATTGGAACAAGGACACCAGGCGAGGGCTGTGTGTTCCGTAGTGTGACCTCGCTCCCAGCGCATCTGACAGTCTTCACACAGCGGTCGGTCGGCGGTGAGTGCTGCCATCTGTCTGGTGGCTAAGAGCCTCTTGTGCATTCCTGAAAGGGTTCTTTTCCACCCCAGCACAGTCTCTCTGAGCAGTCTCACCCTCTACGCCAGCACTGTCCCTGTCATCACGGCACTGACCCCTGGCTGGAGGGCCAGGTTTGTTCCAAAAGCCATCTTTCAGTCTGCTGGACACATGTGGCTTTCAGCAGACTTGCTGATTTTCAAGGATTCTAGAGAACGACCAAATTTCTTAGCCACGGAAACAAGACAGCAAGTGCTCTGGCAAGCAGACATCGTAATCCTGCTAAGTTTAGTCTTTAGGATGAATCATCTAGAGACGGTTACTTGCTCTGGGCTGTTGGCTATTTTATTTTTAGCAAATCTGAGGTTCAGTGAAATCCATTTGGCAGTACATAATCTGTGTGAATCCAGTCCAAACGAGGTAATTAGGGGTCAGCTGGAGGTGATTATCTCCATCCATGAGCTGGCCCCAGGATAAGTCGCTCCATGCCCAGCTTTTAAGGTAACGTTTTCTACTTTGTGACCAATTTAGTATAAATGAAAGCCTTAAAGGCTTTTCTTGCATCATTGAAGCTAGGTTGGTTGTCTTTCTGCCTCTCCTTGGAGAAAATTAATCTTCTGGCCAAGATTCTATGAGAATCAGTGAGAAAAAGGAGCATGGTTATGCTAATCCAGGCATTTGTCATCTGTGGCTGGGCTGTTTTTATTGTGGGGTCTCTTTTTGGGGTTATTTTACAAGGTTTTCCAGGACAACTTCCATCTACCCTCCATAATTAGAGAAGAGGTTTCACAGGGGTACTGATTCTCTTTAAATTTTGTAGTCCCTAAAGGAACTACTCAGGAAAGATTAGCAATGCATTTTTTAAGTGGCCATTAACAGGAGAGAGCAAATGTACCTATATTAATTAAGCTAAGTCTCTGGGCTGATTTTGTCTCTAATGGGAAGGAGAGTGCTTGGTATGATAATTAGGATTTCTTTCCTCCCATTGAGTTCTTCTCCCTGGGTTCCAGTTGTTTTTCCCTTGCTGAACAGCTGGCAGCTCCCGCCTCTGGTGGAGTCTAAATTGAGCTTCTGCTTCCTGGGCATCTTGCCTCAATGCCTTGTGATGAAGTCCAAGAGGTCCTCAGAAATATATCACGAACATCACACATGTTAGATTTTTAGTTTCACCACCCACTTAGGACTCTTGGCAGGAAAATGCAGCAGTATCTATCATTTAGACTCTGATGGAAATAAGCCCCAGTTTCTCCAGTGGTAGATACATATTATTTCAGAAAATACTTGTTTGGAAACCCCTTTGATAGCCAGTGGGAACTCATTGGCTTCCTCCATTGATCACTGGCTACACACATAATTTGTGACTTCAAATAACCTGGAAGGACAACGTCCATGTCTCTTTCATCTTGGGACCTTGTCTTAGTTCCTTTTTCTCATTTTTAAGATGAAATGCCTGACAATCAATGTTAAAAAAGGAAAAGGTGTGTTTCAGCCTACAGTTTGTAGAGGCTTCAGTCCATAACTGGCCGGCTCCAAGGCACCGTGATTTGGCCAAAGGAGCGCTGCAGAGGACAAATGGTTCACAGTGTGGCAGGCAAGAAGCAAGGAGCACCAGCCAGCAAGAGCACTAGCAGCAGCCCACCTCTCCCTTAAACCCTTTTGAGGCCCCACCCGGGGTAGCCTTCTCTTGATTCACGCCCAGAACTATGCTAAACCCACCAGCAGTCTAATTTAGTAACCACACACCCTTGATTCTAGCATCAAACACTTAATGCAAGCATCACACACCCTAGATCCAGACACTTCCAAAAAGTCCCACCTATGACCCTATGAAGCTTTTGGAGGACATATAGCTACCATCTGTAACAAACCTAAAGTATTATGTGCTTATACCACTGAGAACGAATGTGTTATAGTGGAAGAAAATTAGTTTGTTAAGTTAGAGGAATATGATTCACCAAATAGAATAGCCACCCATTGATGGAGTGATCTAGGCACATTATTTTTCTTAAAAAAATCTTCTTGCATCTCAATTTCTTTATTTAAATAATAGACTAATAATACACACACCACTAGATTATGTAATCCATCACATATGGTTTATAAATCAACCAATATTTCTGAAATTAGTGATTGTATTTCTACTACCAATTCATACATTCATATAATCTAGTTTTGCTGCATGTATACGCAGTGGAATTTGATACATTGGACTGGCATGTATTTTAGAATTCCTAAGGTCTGTGAACACTTCTTCTAAAACTAGATGTCTTAGAAGTAGATGTGACTGCTTCTAAGACTAGCAGAGTGACAGATGGGGATCACCATTTAATATATGCCATCTGAACAGGAGGGAATGACCTGTTCATAGGAAAAAACCTAAATAATGAAAACACTACAGAGGTTTAGAATTGTATAGTTGAAGGAGCCCTAAAAGATGATGTCATATTTACTGATTAATGGGAAAATAAGGTCCATAGACATTTTAGGACCTGCTCAAGATTCGCAAGGCTCATAGGTCTCTGACTTGGCCCCAAGTGTCTGACCCAATCCCTCAACTTTTACTATGGTCATAACATACTTTGCTTAAGCTCTACATCCAACTAACGGGAGGTGTTTATGTCCAGAGGGCTCCACTGCTAGCAGTGCATTACTGCCAGTTCTAATTAAATGGTTGAGTTTGACCTGTTAGCCATCTCACACTATCGTGCCCTTCCACCTTCTGCCCCAGATGATGCAGGGAGAAGATTCTTCAGCAGGAGGCAGCATCTTGACACTGGACTCCAAAACTTGCAGTGCAAAACAAAGCTGAATGGCAAAAAGAAGAAATGTAGAAAGTCTTTAAATAGACCTCATTTCACTCATTGTGATGTAATCTAACTTTTAACAAATTGATTAGAGTACTAAATATAAACATCAGAGTATATGGGGTGTGCATTTAGAAAAAAACAAGCTAGAAATGACATAAATTTTTATGGCTTACCAAGTTTTTATAAACTGCCATTTCTAACCATTATTTTAATATTCATTTTATTAGTAGTATGTTTGCTGTACATAATGGTCACGTTCATCATGGGTGATTTTTACACATACATCACACATCACATGTCTCAATTCTTCTTTGTTTTCTGTCCCTTTGCTCTCCCCCTCCAATCCTCCTTCCACTCCCTACTTACAAAAGCTCTATTTCCAATTTTCCTTCAATTTTTTTTCTTAAGATCCTTTTTCCTTTCCTCACTCCCCCATCTCTTCCATTGTATCTGATCCATTTTAAATTAGTAGGCATCACTTTTAAGAAAAAACAGATTTTATCATTAATGAATCAGAATTCATAGTTTTTCTGAAAATAATATGGAAGTGAAAATATATTTAACTTAAGGAACTTTTAGTTGAATGACTTATAGAACTGCAGTGCCTAAATAGATGATTGCATACTTCTCAGGTTATGCAAATTTGAGTGGAGAGGAATGATATCTTTGAACTAATTTTCTGAACAACTAGAAAAAAAGTTTTTATTGCTTTTTTTCTTGTTTTCCTCCCATACCATAGTCACACTTTTTCTTTCACAACATATTATGATGCTGAAAGAATGTTCTATGGAGGTTTTTAAAATATTCCTTTCCACTTCTGCTCTATTAATAAACCCTTGAATGTTTCATTTTGTTGAAGTATTTTATGTCATCATTTAAATTACAAATTTTAAAACATAATAAATCATCCATCTGTTTATCTCATAAACATTTATTGGGTGCTTATTATTTCCCTGTTAAGAAAATATAAAGGAGCTGCAAAAGTACTTTTGATAACCTGTCACTGTCTACTTCAGACAAGGACATTTTGGGTATCTCACCTGGATGTGCAGGTTATCTCAGTAGTCAGGGTTTTGAGGTGTAACAGTTGATTATCTTTTGCTTGTGCCATTATGACCCTTGACTCTTGCTGTTGATATTCTGGTGCCTTTCTTCTATTTAGCCAACTAAAAATTAATTACTAAGTTAGTTAAGATTGTTATTTTTAAACAAATTTGGTATCTTGACAAAAGCATGGGACACTATTTCCCCAATGACTAAGCCCTGGTATTCAATTTTTTTTTCTGATTTGGATGCTAATTCTTTGTATAACCTCATCAATTTATTTTACTGCAAATTTCTGTTAATAAGTCTGCTGAGAGCAGTTGGATGATTTTCCAAAACTAAGAACAGCTGTAAAAATTTCAGCTTTTGAACAAAGTAGCACAACTAGCTTTATTACAGTAGGGTGACATACTTTTCTGTAAACTGTCTGATATAGACACTTCATTTTGTCAAAATCTAATCTCCCATTAATTTATTAGCAAATAGGATACATAAAAATACAAACACATGATTCACTTATTTTTTCTCTTCTTCCTCTTTCTCCCTTTCCTCCTTTCTTCTTCTTCTTCTTCTTCTTCTTCTTCTTCTTCTTCTTCTTCTTCTTCTTCTTCTT
>PVJX010043165.1:0-13802 GCA_004027295.1 Dolichotis patagonum | reverse complement strand
GCCCCGCCATGCCACCCTGCCTTGGAGCCAACTGAGTATGGACTGAAACCTCCAAAAACTGTAAGAAATAAACCTTTCCTTTCCCAACTTTTGGTATCGGGTATTTTGTCTCAGCGACTAGTGAAAAGTAACTAAGACACTATGAAATCAATAATTATTACATGTACGTATGACATAAGATGAACCTTGTAAGAACAGGTTTTTTTTTCTAATGACAAAACTGTATGTCAAACTTATACAAAAAGGCTTGATTAGTTCTGTTTTGTTGTGTTTTATGTTATGTTATGTTATGTTATGTTATGTTATGTTATGTTATTTATTATTGGTAACGGTAATGATTCTCAAGGCCTTGCACTTGCCAGCAAGGCAATGTGCCACTGTGCTACATCCTCTGCTAAAAAAGGCTTTATTAGATATGGTATCACATGACCAAAGGTAAACATGGGAATGATAACATTGAGGTTCAGCTGGACCATTGTATACCTGCACGATTTTAATATTAGGGATGAAAACAAAGTGTTTCAAAAATGGTTTACATAATATTCACCATGTTCTCAGTTTCTTGAAGGACAGTATTTCTCTACTTATCAGAATATCTCCAACACTTAGTACATTTCTTGGCATATTGTAAAAGGCTGGTGTTTATTTATCTACTGATAATAAGGTCTTATTGACTGATATAATTACTTCATATTACTTTCATATTAATGAAATAGACAACAAGGAGGTAGCAATAATAAAATATTTCTAAAAGCAATTTATATATTCCATATTGTGCCCCACTCATTGATAAAGGATAAATTATATGATTCAAAGGGTTTGGAAATAAGTGATCTGCAAGATCTAAACAAAAAAAAATGTTGTCTTGATTTTGGATTTGTATCCCCTCTTATCTTGAGAGTCCATTGTTTCATTTGAATTTGTTGAAGATGTTTAAATACACTGAAGAATTCTTGTGAGGAGCACAACTATGCAAAAATAATGGTTAATAAATATTTTGAGAAACGTGGTTACCTGTGCCAGAATATTCAGCTTGAAGAGAAAAAAATAACAGCACTTACAGATATATTTGGATGAGACCTTTGGAGGAGAGCATAAATGTCAAATATTGCTGTTTTAACAAATGCCATATTTTAATCATTTTTGTAGTTTAAAAATTATTTGGCACAATAATTTCTTTGAAGTTTTTAAATCCAAGAAAATCCACAAAATCCTTTTGTGATCCCCACTGCATTAGGATTGTAGCCATCACTTATGAAATGGAAATGCCTTTAAGTAAAACCCTTCGTTAATTTAAATTGAATTTAAATGTTTCTTGCAGTAATGGCACAAACAACTTTAATAGTCCAGGAGTCAGATAATTTAGATTTTGGCCTTGCTGCTCCTCCATTTAGAATAAAATGAAAGAGTTAGAAGAGGTGATATGTTAAATTGAGACCACACTTTAATTTTCACAGAGGAAAGTAAACTCTGACAGATAAACCTTGTTGTTTAATGACTACTATTTATTCATACCCATGGAATGAAAAATTGGTTTGAAAATTTAGTAATAATATGAATATACAAAGACTTTTTTCTTTTTAAAATTAATTTTATTGATATGTTTTTTGACATATATGAGCATATTTACCATAAGGAATTTGTTCCTGTACATAATATATCTTAATATTTTTTCCCATTTCCCTCCCTTCCCACCAATCCTCCTTTCCCTGTCCACTTGCAAGTTTGTTTCTATTTTTTCCATTCTTTTAAATTTTTTTGTCCTTGTTTCCTTCCTTCCTTTTTCCCTTCCTTCTTTCTTATTCCTCTCTCCATTTGACTACTTCTTTCCTACTTCCTGATATCTATCCTCCAATTTATTCTTTATTTATCCTTTGGGTTTCTTATACAAGAAAAACAAAACAATATTTAAACATGTGTGTCCGCCAGGGATTTAGCTCAGTGGCTTAAGCGCTTGCCTGGCAAGCGCAAGGTCGTGAGTTTGATCCCTGGTACAAAAAACAAAAAACAAAAAACAAAAAACCCCAAAAATATGTGTGTTCTATTAATTTCACTTAAAATTATGTTCTCAAGGTGCATCTATTTACCTAAAAGTGTCTCAAGTTTATCCTTCAGAGTAGTATTCCACTGTTTATAAAAATCACATTTTGAGGGGCTGGGGATTTAGCTCAGTGGCATAAATACAAGGTCATGAGTTCGATCCCTGGTACCAAAAAAAAAAAAAAATCACAGTTTGTTTATCCATTCATCTGTCTGATAGGTATATAGGATATTTCCAAGATTTAGCTATTATGAATTGTGCTGCTATAAACATGTGTAAGCATGTACTGCTGTGGTGTGATGCTTTTAACTCTTTCAGGAAGATACTTAGAAGGAGGAAAAGCTGTGTCAAATGGAATATCTGGTTTTATTTTTTTGAAGAATCTCTATACTGATTTTCATAGTGGTTATACCAATTTACACTCTCACCGATGGTGAAGAAGTGTTCCCTTTTCCCACAGCCTTGCCAATATTTATTATTGGTTGATTTCTTGATGGTAGCCATTCTTTCTGAAATGAGATAGAATCTCAGTGTTGTTTTAATTTGCATGCTTGAATGACTAGTGATGTTGAAATTTTTTTCATATATTTATTTGCTGTTTGTACTTCTTCAACTGAGAAGTATGCATTCATTTCAGATGCCTATTTTGGGCTGGTCTTTAAACTTGTGAGTCCTGATTTTTTTGAGTCCTTCATGTATTGTAGGTATTAGACCTTTGTCTGAAAAATTACTGGTAAGTATTTTTCCCATTTTGTGGGTTGTTTATTCACTTTATTGGTGACTTCTTTTGCTCTTCAAAAGATTTTTATTTAGAGAAAAAAAAACAAAACAAAAAAGGGTAGAAATGATACAGAATTTCTATAAAGAACCACTAAGAAATTAATAGTTGATAAATTACATATTGTTATCTTAGAAATATGACAAAGAATCAACAACTAGGACCACATCATGTTAAAAAGTTTCAAATAATTTATATTTCCTGTGTAATTTGAATTTTGTTCATAGGGTTTTTTCTTAAACCTATGCCTTCAATAGTTTTACTGTTTTATCTTTCAGCAGATTGTTTCTGTTTTAATATTTAGATCTTTGATCCATTTTGATTGCTGCTTAGTGAGTGCTATGGTTTGTGTCTAGATATTCCCCCAAAGTCTCATGTAGTCATAGGTGGAGCTTTTTCAGAGAAAACTGGATCTAGAGTGTGTGGTTGATTCATGATGCAATGCTAAGATTAAGGGTGTGAGGATTAAGCATGTGTGATTGCTAAATCAGTCCATTCACTGGATTGGTACTGCCCTAATCCTGGTAGCCCGGATATACTATAAGGAACAGAAAGAGCCCCGTCTTTTCTTTTCTTGGCTTTTGCTGTCTTCTGAGTGTCACAATCTGGTTCTCCACTTTGTTGCTTCTCTACTAAGTTACCTAGCCTTGGAATTAGTTGATTATGTGCTAAAACCTCTACAAATTGTGAGATAAAAACACTTTTTCTCCTTTAACTATGGATGTTGGGTATTTTGTCTCAGCAATAATGGAAAACTAAATGATACAGATTTTGGAATTAGAAGTGGGATCACTGCTGTGATTGTACTTGACTAGGTGGTTCAAGAGCCTTTGGGGCTGGGTTGTTGGAAGGAGAAGAGTTAGGAAAGGTTCAGAGATGCCATCTGAAAAAGTAGAGCTGGAATGCCTTAGGTGGTACTTGATGGGTGATTCTAGTCAGAACTCAGAAGACCAGAATGCTGATAAAAATGATGCCAGTAAAGACCAGGCTTGGAAGGTTTCTTCCAGAGAGAACTACGTAGGCCATTAGACTGTAAAACATGTGCGTTATGGCTTGGGAGAAAATTTGTCTACATTTTGTTCATGTCCAGAGACTTTGCCTGAGACTGAGAGTAAGACAGACTAAATAATTAGCATTTTTGTTTTCTTTCATTCTTTCTTTCTTTTTTTTGGTACTGGGGATTGAACTCATGACTTTGCTCTTACCAGGCAAGTGCTTGAACTAAGCTAAATCCCCAGCCCAGTCAGAATAAATAATCTTCTAGAAGAAATTTCAAGGCAGTCTAACGTTGAGGTGATATCTTGGCTACTGTTAGGGACTTTCATCTGGATTTACATTGAGAAGCAAGAGTAAAAAGCCCAACAGAATGATCAAAAATTTTTTGAGTTTGGTCAGAAAGGAATTTCCAGTAAAGTTGCAGCCTGCCAATATAGAACAGAGGAGAAATTGGTCAATAAAAAAGACTAAAAAAGTAAAGTGAAATATTTCAACAGACAACAGAAAAGATGGCCTGTGGACATCACAGAAACCAGCAGGACTCCTGTCTTTTCAGCATCAAAGTTGCAAAGATAAAATAATTTGCTTCAAGAAGAAAGCCCCAGAACAGCATGTTACAAAATATTTGTTGCTTTGGATTGGACTCTGCAATCTAGGCACTTGACCCCTACAACCAAGAGAGAAGAGAGCCCTATTACTGATCCAAGTGGCTGTAGACCCTGACATCATCCATATGGTGCTGGATGAAGGTGCATGCAGAATTCAGGAGTTGTGGGGTCAGGTAGGCTTCCACCTAGATTTCAGAAGAAGGCCTAGGAGGCCAGGTAGTATGGCCCAGAGAGGGCAGTGTATGTGAAATCAAAGGTGCTTTGGAGATACCAGAATGATGAGAAGCCAGGAATGTGGATCATCTGAGGAAAACTACAAGGTGGGAACAGAGCAGGTCCAAGAAAGATGTCACGGAACTACAGCCACCAGAAGTGCCATAGGGTCAGAGCCACCAAAGCCCTGTGGAGTTCACATCTTGCCACAGATTGCTTTAGATACTGGACATAGAACTACAGGGATTATTGTTTGCCTTGCTGGTTTTTTGACTTGCTTTGCTTCCATTCCTTTGCATACCCCTATTTATACCTTTCAGAAATGCTCATGCTTATTTTGTGCCATTATATGTTGGAAGTGTTTAACTTTCTTTTTAATTTGTACAGGGGCTCAAAGTTAAAGAGTTTGCCTTAAATCTCAGAGAAATTGTTGGGACTTGAATATTTCAACAATGCTGAATCTGTTAGGATTTTGGCAACTCTTATAGATGCAGTGAATGTCTTTTGCATAAAGAGAAGTGTATGAGTCTTTGGGGTGCCCAGGGAACAATATTATGGCTTGTGTTTAGATATCATGCCCAAAAACTCATACAGTCATTGGTGGGGCTTTTTCAGAGGTGGTTGAATCTATAGTGTGTCAGTGATTCATGTTGCAATCCTAGGATTAAGAGTACTATGTTTAAGAGTGGGAGATTACTAAACCAGTCCACTGATTAGTTTGGCAATACTCTAACCTTAGTAGCCTCAATACAATACAAAGGTTAGTAAAAGCCTTTTCTTCACCATTTCTTATTCACTTTTGCTGTCTTCTGTTTACCATGAACTGGTCCTTACTCTGTAATTTTGTTTCAGCAATGAAAGAAAAATAACTAAGACAATAAGAAATATGGGCTGAGGTTTAATCCTTGACATGTGGCAGCTAGTTTTCTCAGCATCATTTGTTAAAGATGCTGTCTTTCTTTCAGTGCTGGTGTTTGGGCTGTTTGTCACAGATAAGGTAGCTGAATATGCGTGGAATTGGTTATGTGTTTTCTCATCTGTTCCACTGACCCTGGAGTCTATTGATTTGGCAGTACGATGCTGTTTTTAATCACTGTAACTTAGTAGTATAAATTCTCTTCAGGGATTATGATGCCTCTAGCTTGCTTTTGTTGCCCAGAATTGCTTTGTACATCCTAAGTCACTTCTTGTTTTGTATGAATTTTAGGATTGTTTTCTCTAGTTCTGTGAGGTAGCTATTGATATTTTGATTGGGATTGCATTAAATCTGTGTAACACTTTTGGGATTATAGCCATTTTCAAAATAGTGATTCTGCCTATCCAAGAACAAGGATTATCTTTCCATTTTCTAATATCCTCTTTGATCTCTTTTTTCAGCATATTGTAGTTTTCAGTGTAAAGGTATTTTTATTCCTTCATTACATTGATTCCTAAGTATCTCATTTTTATTGGTACTATTTTGATAGCATTGTTTCCCTTCTTTCTTCTCTGTTATTTGTATACAGGAATGCTATTTACTTTTGAATGCTGACTTTGTATTCAGCTGAGCTGCTAAATTCGGTTTTTAAATCTGATATTCTTTTGGTGGTGTTTTTCAGGTCTTCTATGTAGTGTATCATGTCATTCACAAATAATAATAATTCAACTTCTTTCTTTCCTATCTTGATTCATTTTTATTTCTTTTTCTTGTGTAATTGTTCTGGCTAATATTTCCAGAAATATATTGCAAAAGAATGGTATAGTGGGCATGATCGTCTTGTTTTTGATTTTAGAGTAAAACTTTTCAGTTTTTGACTATTTAGTGTGATTTGGACTACTGGTTTGTCAAAGATGGCTTCTGTTAGATTGAGATAAAAGAACTTTTGTTTCAATTGCTTTAAAGTTTTTGTCATGAATGGATGCTGGACATTGTCAAAAGCGTTTCTTGCGTCTACTCATGTAGTTTTTGTTCTTGGTTCTATTAATATTGTGTGTTATATTTACTGATTTGTATATGGTCAACCATCCTTGAATCCCTGCATGAATCTTACTTGATTATACTATATAGTCTTCTTGATGACTTGCTGGATTCTGTTTGCCAGTATCTCATTGAGTATTTTTGTATCTATTTTCATTAAAGAGATTGGCCTATAGTTCTATTTTATAATTGAGTACCTCTTTGAGTTAGGTGTGTCAGGGTAATGCTTCTTCCAGTCTGGGGGTATTGCTTCCCTTTCAATTTTATTTATGAGTTTAAGGAGTAGTGGTACAAATATTTTCTGAAATTCTTGCAGAATTCAGCAGAGAATTCATGAGGAACTGCGCTTTTCTTTGATGGTAGCTTTTTTTCTCAATTATTTATTCAATTTCAGTGACTGAGATTGGATTGTGTAAAATATTTTATCTTCTTGATTCAGCTTTGTTAACTTATATGAAGCTCTCCATTTCTTCTGAATTTTACATCTTATTTGAGTATTTGTTTTCTTTTTCTTTCTTTGTTTCTCTCTCTTTTTTTGTTTTGTCTTTTGAGACAGGGTCTCACTATGCAGTTCAGGATGGCCTTGAGCTCACTTTGTAGCCCAGGCTGGTCTTGAATTTACAACAATCCTCCTGTTTCAGTTTCCTGAGTGCTGGGATTACAGAAATGCACCACTATGCCCAGCCAAGTATAGGTTTTGAAAATAGATACTGATAATCTTCTGGATTTTTATAGGGTCTGTTTGATTTCTCCCTTTTCATGCCTAATTATATGGATTTGGGTGTTTTCATTCCTTTTTTGATATAGTTGGGCTAAGAGTTTGTCTGCTTTATTTAATCTTTGAAAAAAACCAAATTTTTGATTCAATGATTGTTTTGTTTTATTAGTCTCAATTGCATTAATTCACTTTCTGATTTTTAGTTTCCTTTTACATACAAGGTTTGGATTTAACTTTTTTTTTCTAGAAGTTTAAGGTTCAATGTTAGATTATTTATTTGAGCTCACTCCATTTTTTAAAAATTTTATTTCAAAAAGAATAAAACCAAACAAAATAAAACAGTAAAGCCAATCAAAACAAAACAGTTAAGGTGATAATAGGACTTCACAACAAGACAGTAGGAAATCAATGATGGCTTGTTATCTTCAAAATAGCTGCCCATACCCATCAGACATAATAAAGTCAAACAAAACAAACAATAAAACCAGTCAAATTCAAACAATGAATACAATACAGGACTTCAAAACAAGATAATAGGAATCAACAATGGCTACATAATGTCATTTTTTTTTTTTTTGGTACCACGGATTGAACTCATGACCTCATGCTTGCCAGGCAGGCACTTATGCTTTTGAGTTAAATCCCCAGCCCACCATAATGTCTTATTATCTTTGATATGCCTGTGTCATCAGATATAATAAAATCAAACAAAACAAAACAGAATAAAACCAAACCAAACAAAACAATGAAAATTACACAGGACTTTTAAAATAAGATAATAGGATATTAACAATGACTACCACCTTCAGAAAGAAATCTCCCACACTTGCTATATTGTATATTGTTATTCTCTAAATAAATGCTCAGACTACTGGCTTTAGGTCTGCAAAGTCAATCAAATGCTGAACACTGTAAGTAATATATTTTTTTTTAGCTTCAGTAGCCATCATGCCAGGCTGTGTTTATCTGGATCAGCTAGTTACTTACCGGGGTGGGAAGAGGCTGGGGTCCTCTTGTCTCCTAGCCTGCATGCCAGCTGGCTTACAAGAATGGATTGGCTTCTTGTTTCTCCTCCTGGCCCACATGGCTGTCACTAGCTCACAGGAAGGGATTGGCTTCTTGTTTCTCTTACTGGCTTGTGTGACTGATTGTGGCTCACAGGAAGAAGTTGGCTTCTTGTTTCTCCTCCCAGACTGCATGGCTGCTTCTGGCTCACAGGAAAGGGTTGGTTACTCATTACTGCTCCTGGACCACATGGCTGCCACTGGTTCACAAGAAGGGCTTGGCTTCTTATTTCTCCTCCCAATTTGCATGGCCGCTGCTGGCTCACAGGAAGGGGTTGACTTCATGCTTCTCTTCCTGGTAGCCCATGACTGCTGCTGGCTTACAGGAAAAGGTTGGTTTCTTGTTTCTTTTCCCAGTGGCTCACAACTGCCACTGGTTAACAGGAAGTCATTGGTTTCTTGTTTTTCTTCGCAGAGGCCCAGGACTGCCACTGGCTCACAGGAAGTCACTGGCTTCTTGTTTTTCCTCCTGTTCCACATTCACTCCATTTTTATATTGCGGAAATTCACTAGTGTAAACTTCTCTAACAGGACTGCTTTCATTGCATCCTTTACTTTTAGTGTGCCGTACTGGCATTGTCATTCAATTTTACAAGTTAACTTCTTCTTTAATTTTGTCTGTGACTCATTGGTTGTTTAAGAGGGTATTGTTTAATTTCCATGTGCTTATGTAGTTTTTGTGATTTATTCTGCATGTTTTCAATTTCATTGCACTATGATCAGTAATATACATGGTATACTTTCAGTTCCTTTGCTTTTATTTAAGCATGTTCTGAGAGTTAGTACGTGGTTTATATTTGAGAAAATTCCACTTGCTGAGGAGAATTTATAGTCTTTTATAGTTGGGTAGAACACTCTGTAGATATCTACTAAGTCTGTTTGTTGAAAGGTTTGATTCAGCTTTGATACTTGGTATTGATTTTTTGTCTGGTTGATCTATTTGTGACAATAAGTTGTTAAGGTCCCCCAATACAGGTGCATTAGTGTTTGTCTTGTTTTGTTTTATATAATTTGGTATGCCACTATTTGGTACATATATGTTTATGATTATTATCTCTTCCTCTTGGATTGTTCTCTTACCAAGGATGTAGTGACCCTCTTTGTCTCTCTTAATCAGTCTTGGCTTGAAATACACTATGTCTCCAAATAGGATAGCCACTCCTACTTTTTTCCCCCTACATTCCTATTACATGAAATATTGTTTCCATCCTTTGACTTTTACTGTATGAATTTTATTTTTTGTTAAAAGTGTTTCTTATATGCACTATAGTGTTGGATCTTGTTTCTTGATCCACTTTGCCAATTTGTTTCTTTTAGTTGGTAAATTGAGAACATTCACATTGATGGTTGTAACTCCCTCAGTATTGACTTATTCTTGCCATTGTATTACTTTTCTTTTGTTTCTTATCTTTCTTTCCCTCACATGTAATTGCTTGACTTGCCTGGTGGATTCATTCTCTTGGGATTATTGGAGTTGGTGTCTTTTTTTGTCTTCTTTTATACTATCTTTCAGAACTTCTTGGAGTGGTGGTTACAAATTTCTTCAAGTGTTCTTTATTAGAGAAGTATTGTTTTTTTCTCCATCAATTTTGAAAGAGAATTTTGCAGGATACAGAAGTATTGGTAAGAGTTGTTTTTTTTTTTTTTTTTTTTTTTTTTAGGTTTAAAAGCCTATTGTGATTTTGATGGTTTTTCCTTTATAGGTGATTTGTTTCTTTTCACTAAGAGTTTTTAATATTCTATTCTTTTGTTGAAATTTTGTAATCTTGCCTATAGCATGCCTTGGTGTTTTTTTTTTCTGATCTTGGCTAATTGAGGTTCTATTTACCCCACTTATCTATAAGTAAAATTCTTTCTCCATGCATGAGAAGTTTTCTGCTATTACTTTTATGAGTGTTTTTCTTTAATTTTTATTTTTTATATATATCTTTTGTACTTTCATCTGGTTTTGCATTGATTCCAATTTATCTTATGTTATTGTTCCTCACACCGTCTAGCAGCTGTTGGCTTGCTTTTATTTTATGGCCTCTTGAAATTTTTAAAAAGTGTTTCACTTGAGGATCATTACCCTGTCTTCTAGATCTGATATTCTGTCTTCACATTGTTGGATTCTGCTGCTTATTCTTGTGATAGAATTTTTAATCTCTTCAACATCTATTTGCATCTATTTTATGAGATCTAGTTCTTTCCTCTGTTGTGGATTCATGATTTCCCTAAGGTCCTCTAGTGTTTTCATATCTGTAGCTACTCTAGATGCATTCACCATTTATTTAATAATAATAATGAAAATTAATAATTTGTAATAATTGTTATTAATTGTTATTAATAGTGCCTATTCTTATTTGGTATCAGGAATCAAACTCATGACCTCATGATTGCCAAGCAGGCATTTATTCTACTGAACTAAAAACCTTAGCCCCATTTCATTAATTATTATCCTCTCTTTAGTTACATATGTGATTATTTATTTTATTTTTTCCTATGGGCTTATTCTTCTGGTTTGCTACTTCCACTGCTATCATTTCATGGAATTCAGCTGGGAGTGATTTGATTTCTTAGACTTCAATACACTCTGATTTTGCATTGTGCAAACTGCATTTTGGATTACAAGTAGCTTCCATGTATTCTCATTCTTTATTTTATTTTTTTGTTTATTTGATTTCTGTATTGAGGCATGTAAGCTACTTATGGTAGGTTATTTTATACTAATATCAACACCTCTTTAAGTAATGAATACTTTTCAGAGCTGTCTTCTAGGTGTAGCTGGTTTTTGCCTTGAATCTATCCCATGGTCCTACCCTTTCTGTTTATTAGAGATGAAAAGTTTCAGCCTGTTTGGCCTAGTTCCTAGTTCTTTGGTACTGAGCTGTAGTATTGTTTATAGCTCCCAATCTAAATATTGCTTCACAAGGAAGATCAATGGATCATAGCAAATATATCAACTTGGCTAACTCAGTATAATCAGTAATAACTATAGTAGCATACTCAAACTGGAAAACAGTAAACTGTTATAAATTAAGATTTTGCCATCTTTAACCCTAAGTATAAGATTTATAGTTACAGCATCTATAGTTACATGATTTAAGTGAAATCAGAAAATCGTGTACTTTAAATAACCTCTTGATAGAGTAATTGACCCCTTTAACCATAAAGCATCATTCAGGTGTCGTAAGATACAATAAACTACCTATGGATTCATAAGGATAAACGTTATGCATGTGGTAGTGTGAAAAAAAGAGCAAAATAGATTATGAAAAATAAAGCAAGGGTAGATGTGAATAATGGGGTAATATTGATGGAAGAGGTCCTACTAAAAAGTATTAGAGAAATTACTGGTATTAGATAACAGTGAGGAAGACAACTACTTAGGGTAAGGATATATAATAAAGAGTAGAGATTAAAGTAGAGGACAAAAAATAGGAAAAAATATTAAGAGAACAGTTGAAAGAGAGAAAGTGAGAAAACAAGGTAGGGGGAGAGTATAAAAGGAGGGCCTATTCAGACAAATAAATCAAAGTAATATTAAAAGGTGGGGATGGGTTGTAAAAGTCCAACCTCCACCAAAAGGAAGAAATAGTGAAAACTCAATACTAAAACATATGAATAATGGAAAAAGAAAAAAAGAGAAAAAAGTTCCCATGTATTTTCAGATGACTGTTTACTTCTCATTTAAGTAGTCTTTATTTTTACAAGTCACATTCCTCTTCAGCCCCCTTTATAGTCTGTGAGTTTGTATAGAGGTTACTCAGTTCCAAGGAATTGCTCTTTGTGGTCCCATATGCACCAATTGTGCAAGCTGGGTAACTGGACCAGGGAATTTGTGGGGCCTTGTTTCTGAGGCTCCTGTTGTGGATTCCTCATGACCTTGTATCAATGCTGATAAGCCAATATATGTTCCAGGGTCTGTAGATAGATTCCCAATATGTAAAGGCTCCTGTGAGCTCTCAGACCTGACTTTCCATTCTGTGGATTCTGAGAAGAGAAACAGATCTGCCCAGGACTAAAGAAAGAGACCAAATTTCTACAACCCCAATGAGGATGCAGAATATTGGATAGTGTCTCGTGGGAGTCTGAAGTAGGGGGCAGAATAGGCAGCATGAACTGTTTTTGCTTCACCAGGCCAGAGGAGTGGCCTGCTGTGTTGGGCAGCAACTATGTCTGGGACTGTGGCTGAATGCAGGGTGGAGACTCTGCTGTGCCCAGGGTGTTTAGAACACCCTCTGTAAACCTGTTTCCTGGGATTGATGTTAGATGTCAGACAGAGACTCTGGCCAGTGTAGGATTGGAGCCGGGCAGTGAGAGCTTGGTACAGGCTTAAGGGAACCTGGAGTGCTGAGTATAGACTCAAACTGGACCATTGTTAGCTGTATACTGGGTGAATGTCCCAGTTTGCTTGGGATAAACTACAGTCTCTCAGAAGTGACTCAGATGTGCTCAGGGTTCAATATTAAAGACTCAACACAACACAAACAGCGATTGTTTGTCTATCTGTCCATTGTTTGAGAATGAACGGGCAGGTAGAGGGAGGAAGGAGCTTCATTACCCTCACTCCTGGTATGACTTCTGTGTCATTCACACCTGGTATGTGACAGTGAAATGTGCTGCCAGCCTACAATATCCTCTCTGTGGAGAAGGGACGATGAGTCTAGGGGCCATATACCCCAAGACTATCTGTGTGGCTTGACTCTGCCATGATACTTGGATCCCACCAGTTATTTGAGAACTTCTCAAAACTGCAGTTGTGTGTTGGATGTGGGCTGAGGTCCTGAAGGAGTCTTGTCAGACTGCTGCTCCGCTTTTAAACTCCTATGCTTATGCTCTGTTTGTCCCACAATTCTCTTCTTTCAGTTTGATTTTTTGCATCAGGGCATATGTTCTTCCTGTTCTTCTAATTACTGTGCTTTTAGCCTCTCTTCTCTGAGTATCTCCAGTGTGACTCCTCTGCTACTCAGCCATGTTGCATCTCCCTCATTCAGTAAATTTTCTTGATTATAGAATTCTTGATACCATTTCAGTATTCTTGATGGAATTACTTTCTTAGTTAAAGGAAACATGTTCTTTAATGAATTAATTTTGCTGCTCTAACTTATCCATTTTAAGTAGCTTTCTTATGAAAACACATTCCAATAAAAGATTATTCTCTTGTGATTGAAAACATGCAGACTTCTTAGCTCTCAACTACAGCAATATAATGGAAGAAATCCTGTCAGAGCATTGATGAGGACATGTCACCTGTTGAGACATACTTGACATCAATATAGCTTAACTTGGAGCTAGTTTTATGTTCAATGACTTGTTGAAAATGCTTTGGCTATAGTATTTTTAATCAGATTTTATTTGTGCATTTTAGATATACATAGTAATCACATTCATCATAGGCAATTTGTACCTGTACATGATATAACATTTCTTTCTTTTTCATTCCTC
>PVJX010043164.1:0-13779 GCA_004027295.1 Dolichotis patagonum | reverse complement strand
CATTGCCTTCATACTCATAATCTGTTAGTAGTTTCTCACAAAATAAAGTTCAACATTTGCAACATCCTTGCAAGGCTTTCTCTCATTTTGATCTTGCCTTTCCCTCTAGCCTCAATCTCACAGCTTTGTTTCCTTCACTCTACTCACTCCCAGCCCTAGGATGCTCTTCCTCTAAGAGTCCAAAATGAGACACTAAGATACCTTCATCTGGTATGTCTGACATCACTACAGAGTTACGTCCATTTGAAAGCAGAGAATTTTTCTTCTTTTTAGATTGTATGAATTATATTTAATGAACATTTTTCTGTTTTCTTATTATTCTCATAATCATGAGTTCCTTCCTAAATATTCATTCAAGACTTTTTCAAAAATTAAAATGATTTTCCTCTAAACTATTCCTTAAGGAAATGTAGAATTAAATCAAGATACATTACACACATTTTTCTGCATTGAAAGATGTTGTAGAGCAAGAATTTAGTTTATTGTCTTAATCATTTATAGCGTCTATGATAGAAATTTGCATATTAATAGATGTTAGAATATCTTTGAATGATGAGTAGGGTGGAGAATTGCTTTAGACAATTTTGCCAGTCTGTAAGTCTTGTATACAAGACTGAGACTCTTACCTAGTCAATGTGCAGTAATGGTTGCTTTGCAAGAAATTATGAAAGCTAAAAAACAATTGAAAAATATTTTCATGTAACTCCATGTGTTAAAACATGACTCCTATAAGTAAGCACCAAGTGTGAAAAGCTTGGTAAGTTTTTCAATTTATTTCCTAAGAGCTTGGGCATCCTTAAGCTATTATTTCTCCAGAGAGCAACAGTAAAGTGGGCAGCTGCTACTCATATTGGATACATATAACAGCTTTCCCACAACTACGACAAGTTCCTACATAATTGGATTTTTGGATGAGGTGACAATTACTTCCAAGTTTTCTGTCAGCTGTTCTCTGGGGTGTTATTCAAAATACTGTATATAACAACCAGTACAATAAGTGCCAACCAATCAGAGCGCATACCCTATGTGAAACAGACAACTGTCATAAATAACCAGCAAAGCAACATGGCTTAAACCAGTTCCTACTGTGCTGGAATTCTCATTAAGAAGACCATTTGCCTTTGGAGCAGCAAAGGAGAGTTTCAAAATATAATTTTCTAAAAATATAAGGAAGCAAACTCACTCTGAACTTGCTTCCTGTATTTTCTTTTGTCTTCGAATATCATAATCTGTGCAGAGCAATTATTGTGACAAGAGTTAAACTGGGACTGGAAAATATTTTAGGCATGCTACTTTTACATATAAAAATAGTGTGTGTAACGCATTGACAGTATTGGTCCTCTACAGAATATGATTATTTGGCAAGTAACTAAGTGTCATTAAAATAACTGTTTTGAGAAACTTGCCTTTAATGTTTCTAGTTCTATAGCTTTCCTGGTATAGTTCCACCTATTCCAGTAAGTTAAGGAGATCAGTGTGAGTGCTTGCATTTTCAAAAATGCATAGTTAAGTGCTCTAAAAATTCTACTACTACTTTAATTTCTATTACTGTCAAATTTCTGTTTGCATTTCTATTGTTTTAGTTCTGTTTTTGTTTTCTATTGACACTGGAGTAAGGAGCAAAGCAAGTGCACGATGAAATTGTACAGTAGGGGAAATGACCTCTCATGACATTAACCAGACTGCCTTCCCCGGCCTGAGCAGCAATACATATATACCTCATTGTAGCCACGTCTGGGCAGTAGTTCACATCCCTGATCTCCCCTTTCTGTTCTCCTTTCCACGCAGTGGTATGATGCTTCTATCTTTCTTCAAGGTTGTTCTTACAACTGAGAGGGAAATTCTTCAAAACTCTTAATAGACAAGAATGATTTCAAGTTTCTCTATATCCCTTTCCACCCACGTGTTTAGCTCTTAAAATGATTCTGATGGAGACAGAAAAGGACATTTGGTATTGAGCATATCAGGTGTGGTGAGAAGGTGAAACAAAAGGAAATATTAATATTTGTATATCTACCTACCCCCATAATGTAGAAGGCCATGTTGGCCTTTTTCATCAATAAGAAATAGACTCCAAGTATACTCTACATTTATAAGGATATGATACTTATTCAGAAAATCTCAGAATGGTGTATTTTGAATCTCCTGACTGTGTTAAGAAGATCTAAGAATAACTGAAGGTATATAATCCATGGAAATAGCTCCATACAATCTAGGGGAATATTTCCACTTTTGAGGTTCTTTTTTTTTTTAACTCAGAATAAGAACTGTGTGGTTGGATCCATTAAGTTTATTTTATCACTTTTAATGCAAAGATTATTATTGTAATTTACATATCTCAGTAAGAGCCAAAAGCTTCCTGCTGTGGCTTTTTCCACCGATGTGCTACAAATTAACAACCCAGCTACATTAAAGTAAATGAAAAAAATGTTCATTCTTTTCAATATAAGGAAAATTATCAGCCCATGAGACTATATAATTCTCTCAATAAGACTCCCAGAAACAAGAAAATAGGGTTTTTTGTGTAACATTAATGTAGTTTACATTAATGTTTTAGTCTCATATAAGACTATAACTTAAATCTTAAGAAAATGTAGCAAAACCAGTATTGATCACCGGAAAGAAAAGCTGCAAATGACACCAAAGTTGCAAGAGAAAAAGAAACGTACACCAATAATAGTTTCAAGAACCACTAAGGATTTAATAACAGACATTTCTATGTAGGCATGCATATTCTTCCTTATTTCCTTTTGGCAATATCAAATTTCGCAAACAACTAGTCCAACTATATTAGCTTTCCCATTGCTGGGCAAAATACCTAGCATACAAAAAATAGATGCTGTAGAGATTTATTTTAGAGTGTTCATTCCATGTTAGACTGGATTCAAGGCAGAAATGGCAGAAGGTGGGTGGTGGAAATCTGCCAAATATATGGTAACAAGGAAGCAGAAGAATCAGGAGAGAGAGAGAGAGAGAGAGAGTCTCCAAAGTCATCCCTTCTTTGAAGTACTACCTGTATATGAGCTGCACCTTCAAACAGAACATTATAGTACCCTTGTTGTACTTTCTAGGTAGATACCTCCTAAAGCCTCATGAACTTATGGTGAGCTTTGGGAGTTGATTGGATTATTATAGTGTGATATTCTTTAGTTGATTAGCACAGGGGTGTATTATAACTAAATGTGATTTGGAAAATGAGGCCTGGTTAGAGAAGAAGGGTCCTTGGGGTATGGCCAGGCTATCTTTGATCCTCCTCCCTTGATCTTACTCTCTGTTTCTTGCTGCCTGCAGTGAGCTCTTTTTCCTCTGTGGTGCCCGTCTATCATGCTGCACTGCCTTGAAACTGGTCTACTATGGACTGAAACTTCTACAAACTATGAGCCAAATATAAATCTTTCCCACTTACAGAAAGTTATGGGTGTTGGAAACTGTATCTCAATGATGAGAAAGTAACTAAGAGAATTCCCATGATCTACTCACCTTCCTAAAGCTTCACCTCTGATATCTGAATGTTATTTTTCTCTTGTTGCTGAGGCAAAATACTCAACACTCAAAATGAAGGAAGGAAAGATTTATTTAGCCTAGAGTTTGTGGAGGTCTCAGTTCATACTCAGCTGGTTCCAAGGCAGGGTGGAGTGGCTATGCGGCAACCATTATAGTGGTGGAAAGTGACAAGAGCAAGAAGGGAAAAGAGGGAAAAAGCACACCTCTTTCACTCCTTTACATTGTACTCTGGCTCCCTGCCCCTGGGTGGGTGCAGCACGTCCACCACCAGTCCCAGCTGTAGACAATGAACCAATCACAAGTTCTAGATTCAGCTGCCTTGGAAAGGCCCGCCCATTCATGACCATATGGGGCTTTGTGGAACAACTAAACACAAATCATAAATCTGAGACTTAGGAGATACTTCATATTTAAGACATAAAACCAGTGCTTCAGCATGGAATCCCACAGGACACATCACCCCCAGAAGTGGAGGCTATCCAATATGTACCACTGGAGTAATGGAAATTTTTCATGCCTTGTGTTTTGATGGAAATACCTAGGTAACCTACATAATTCTTCTGCCCATGTCATTTAAAGCTTTACCGTGATGGTGAAAAACTAACTCTAAGGGTTTGACCACAAGGAATAGCCTCCCAGTGACCAACTTTTAGTCAAGATACTATTACCTTTCATCTTGTTCCTATATTTTCACTGACTTTTCTTAGCACAGTGTACACTATCTGAAATTTAACTTCTATGAACTTGCTTCTGAAGGCAAAGTCACTGCATAAAGGTTAGGATATGCAGTAGTTAGCAAATTGATAGTAACATAAATAAGGAAATGTAACATAACTAATTTTCCAACAACTTTTGGCTTCAGATATTTTCTAAAATCTATTTATTAGGATATTGCGGTTTCATTTAAATTATTATTTCATGTTAAAAATCATAGAAACATGACATCTATTAGGAATGAATTTAATAAAATCTTGTTACTGTAAAATAGACATGGTAGAATGTCCAGGAAATGTAAGAAGCAATCTATTTGAAGCAAAGTCAGCAATTACAGAAATGATAGATGCTCTTATTCAGACATTTGGTTTTGGGAAAGACAAGATATAGCTTTACCTTAATAGGTTTCACAATCACTCCCATGGAAAATCATTTCAGTAATTCCTGACTTTTTATAGTGTGAGACATTCACTTTATACTTGCAAAGACATCTTTTGGAATTCTTATTATCACTAGTAAGAAAAAAGCATACATTAAAATCACAAACAGTACATAAATGTATAAACCAAAGTGTAAAACAATCAGGCTGTTTATGATTTTTCCTTGTGGCTCTTTATAAAATAGACGATAATTTCTTATGTATGTTTTTCTTAAGAATATGAAATCAAATTGCTTAAACTTCTCAAATTTCCTTTGTCTTTGTATCCCATTTTACAGATTTTTGATTGTATATTTAGTTGTGGCTTTTAAACTGTGTTACATGTATTTCAGTGTGTTTAAGCAAAAATGCACAGAAAAAGTCAAATTATTAATTATCTGCCTCTAGGGCAATTAACGTAAACCAAGTCAGTAATAATTACAAATATATTTATCATTAAAACTATTAATCCTATATATTTATATTTGTATTTATTGTATGTGTACTACACAATAAATAATCTATAATGAAAAATGTTTCATATTAATTAAACATGCTTAAACATGAGACAGGTCAAATATAGATTTGAATGTATAATGCAGAAGTTTATAAAGGATTGTAATAAAGAAAGCAAACCTAATTTATGATGGAAGATTTTTAAGAGAAAATTATTAAATTCCTCTTTTTTGTACCTATCATTGACCTTAGGATCTTCTCCTTGCCTGGTAGGTGCTTGTACCACTGAGCTATATCCTTGACCCTAAATTCTTTTTAAAAATTTTAAAGCATCATTTTATGTCAAGAGCAATATTTATTTCAAACATATATACTAGCATATGTCTTTGAATTTTAATACCTAACTAAATTCATATGAAAATATAATGCCCTAAATTTAGTAAGGACATTTTAAAGACAAAGTCAAAGAAATTAATTTACCTCAATATCAATAATTATGAAAAGTTTAATTTATTAAACATTAAAATATTGACATACTCATAAATTAGTTGATCAAAGATAAAAGATACTTAAATTTCAAAAAAGACTAGTTTATATACTTTACTAAGTTTATATACTATACTATAGTTTATATACTATACTAACACTAGTTTATATACTATATTTCAAGGAGAAAGTGGAACTCAGAAATAAAAGCTTTTCAATGAATAGTTTTAGGTCATTTAAACAGCTGCATGGGGAATAAAAGGCTTGGCCATTTATTTTACATCATTTACAAAATTTAACTCAAGGTAGATCATTGAATTACTCTGAAAAAAAACAATAAATATTCCCAAAGAAAGATATAGCTTTAGAAATTTTGAGTAGGCACATATTAGAAAGTAGGACCCCAAAACATCAATGCTGCAAAATAAAAACTGACATATTAGATTTCAGAATTAAAGTTAGTATTTTTGTTCATCCAAACAGATAAATAAGAGGGTAAAAAGACAAATCATAAACTGGCAGGATATATTTGCAATATTTATATCAAATAATAAGAAACATTATTATATCTAGAAGTCTCTATAATTTAACAATAGAAAAGAGTAGCTTGAAATCAGTAAAGAGCATGAAGAAGTTCTTACCAAGGTATGGTAATACATAGTTCATCACTGTATTCACAGGAAGCTCAAAAACAGACAAAAACAATACTTACTAATAGCAGAATAGCAATTGCTTTGGGGGATTATGGACCTGGAAGATCACTACCTGAGTTTTTGAGTTGTTCTGTATATTGTAAAAATTAGTCTAGAGCAGATGTCAATCAAATATATTTACTCTACTATATTTCTCATAAAAATTTTAAAAGTCCAGGGCTTGTATATTTCTTGACTCGTGTATGGTTTCAAACAATATACATCTATAATGTGCCAGTTTATGCCCAAACTATATAAACAATTCATTGAAGAGTATCTCTAAAACCTGCCAGAAAAGTGAGATTTCACTATTTATACTTACCTTTGTCTCATTACTAAAGGTTTGTGGGCCTTTCTTAAATGGGAAAATAAATATATGAGGTTCTTTCTATTGCTCAAATGAATCTAGTGAACGCGTGCTCTTTGAAATAAAATGATGCATATTCAATGATAATAATGCTATTGCCAACCAATTTCCTTCAGACTATAATGAATCCTTGTTAAGAGTAATGGAGAAAAATTGATTATTGCAAATTACATGCTCTTTCATTACCCGTTGGAATTCATCTAATAGGATTTAGCTTGAATTATAGACCATTTATTCATATAATAAAATGAGTTTTAGTGAGCAACAGGAAAATATGATAATTATTCACAAAAACTGTGACATCATTGTAGATGCTTAATAATAAATGAAAGACTGAGTGAATCAATGAATAAATTGATTATTTACAGATATTTCCTTACTAAATCCTATACATCTCACATTCTTTCATAAATTACATAATTTAGAAGCCTAGTGAATTACATGCAAAGTACAAAAATGTAATATTACGTAACTCTTAATTTAAGGTGTACTTACTGAATATGTCTTATTTGATGGCCATTATTGCAGGTTTTATGAATATAGTCAGGAGCAAAACCAGTTTCCTGCTCTAATGGATATTTCAAAGAATTTACGTATTTTGCCAGTACTTTCAAGATCTATTTGGGGTTGAGTGGTAAACAAGTGAATCACAGGGAAAGGAACCTGAGTTTGAGGTGCTCACAATACAATGCTGGATTTGCTCCACATACTCGTGCGCGTGCGTTCACGAAGCCCGAAGCCCAGCCCTGTGAACCTGCTGTCATGTATCACTGTTACTTTATTTTTAAAAAGAAAAATAAATGGAAAATAAAGTTGTTTGCTGTACTGTCTCCTGAGACTATTGGTTGTACAAAGAGGGATCTTTGTTTTTGTGTTTAATACGCTCATGCAGTGACGCACTCCAGTTTGAAAGGATGGGATAACATAGTGACTGGTCCTGTGTTCTAACTGCAGTCTTTTTTCAGGATTAAGCTCCACCCAATCTGCTTACTTATTTGTTTTTGTCATTAAACTTATCTTTACCAGGAGATATTTTTATGAATTTGATATTCACATATACCATATGGGGGGTTGTATTACATTAATTTTCCTATCTCTAGCCACAGTTAAATTGCTTTGGCTAGATTTGTTTTATGCATAAAAGATTGCCTACATAGTGTACATCACGTACAATGAAGATATACTCTACTAGTTATGGTGATGACGATGGTGGTCTTTGTACCAGGAATTAATTAGGACTTATTTACTATTCTGGAGTGAATGTTTGTGTCTCGCCTCAACTCCAAAGTCGTATGTCCGAGTCCTAACCCCCTAATTTGATGGTGTTTAGAGGCGCAGCCCTTAGGAGTTTTAGAGGTGATTTAGATGAGGTCATGAGGTAAGGGGTTAATCTCCATAATGGGATTAATGTCCTTATAACAAGAGACAGAGCAATGTCTCTCTTCTCTTTCTGTCATTTGAAAGTAGAGCAAGAGTGGAGGAAGAAGTCCAAGGGAGAAAGAGGACACTCACCTGTAGCAGAATCTGTTAGCTCCTGGGTTCTGCGCTTCTCAGCCACCAGAACTGTAAAAAAATCAAGTGTCTGCAGCTTAAGTCATGCAGTCTGCAGAATTTGTTACGGCAGTGCAGCTGAGACATTTACTATGGACTTGCCATATGACAGATGGATGTAAACTAAGATTTAATTGATGTGTAATTTTTCATTTGATTTAGTTAATAATAGCTAGCCAGTATTATTGACAGTTTGTAGATGAAGAAAATGAAGCAAGGGCATTTAAATACTTTGCTAAGACTTAATCCACATAGTCAGTTGCAGAAAATCCATGTGACCTAAAAGTGTATTATCTCAGTCGCAACAGAATCCTGCTTTCCTGTAAGCTATGTGTTGCTTTATTTCAATTGGATTCGGAAGTCATTGCAAATTAAGGTATCCTAATTTAGCAGCACATAATTGAGAATAGATAATGGTTGGTTTCAATGTTGAATACATAGCTTTATTTTTGAAAGAAAGGACAAACTTTAGAGATGTTTTACGAATTAAAATATTTTCCATGACTGAACTTAGTAATTATTTACAATAAAATAGACTTGGATTCGTTCATTATTGTAGTCATTCAACATATATAAATGAAACAGGGCACTCATATTACGAGGTAGAGTAGCTAAACAGGAGGCCATATTATTTATTAGACCACACATAAGTATTGACCAGTGTGAAAATGCTGCATCTTTATAGTGAAATACATAAAATTATTACCTCTGAGAGGACAGAGAAAGTTTCCAGGCAGATGTAAATTCACACAGGAAATGTGAATCCTTTTGCAAACCAAAACATGTATTAATTAAAATTAGTCTGTGAGCTGATAAATCATTAAAAGTAGTTTTTACTGTCTGTAAGTATGTTACTTTTCCTTATATAGTCCAAAAGTCATTATATATAACATTAATATTTCTCTCACTCTTTCTTACTCTCTCTCTCTATGTATATATATATATATATATATACATAGAGAGAGAGAGAGAGAGAGAGAGAGAGAGTACATATTATGAGAAAACCACAACAGTGAGATTAATTGAGGCAACTATGTAAACTCTATACACAGTTTAAATATTTCTCTCCACATAAAATTATATGGGTTATTTTATAAAACTATAAAATAATGTTATGTGTATATATGATTCTTCAGTGCTCTGCCCATGAAATTTAAGATGGTAATAGAAATAATGTTGAACTTTTCCTTATTGAAAAAATTAAATCTCAATGATTACTGCATGAAATGAAACAAATAAAGTATTTTAATATTATTGCTACTATCTTAAAAACACTGTAAGAGAAACCCCATTATTTCCAAAAACTGTAGGAAACTAATGATTTACTACAGTGTACACTAATTATATTTATAATATTATCCAATCTGTGTTCATACAGTCCATTAAGAAGCTCATATTCTTGGATATAAATATATATATATATATAGAGAGAGAGAGAGACAGAGAGAGGGAGAGAGACAGAGACAGAGACAGAGACAGAGACAGAGATATGGTACTAAAACTTCTATATGCTTGTGTAATCAATGATATATTTTAAATATTATGATATAATATACTTGGATAAAATCACATGAAAAAATTTAAGTGGAAAAGTAAGAAAAGTTGCAGTATAAATATTATGTCTGGCAGAGAGAAATTTATTCATTCAGATGTAATAAAAGATGACAATAGCTATAGAAATGCTTTGGTATGCAGTTATAATTGGTTGTATCAGAAAAAGTAATGTAGCAAGTTCTTTTGAAAATGTTAATATTTTCAGGATGCAAGAGACTGGATCTTTGCATCTGTTTACCCTTACAAGCACAAATTAATATATTCCTTTTAGATGCCTACAGAATTGTGAGAGTTATAAAAATTATTTGTAGGTAATACAAAGATGTTAACATCATTCATCTGAAAAACTGAAATTCATCTGTGAGCTCCCATTAGATAAATATATGGCTGTAAAGAATCAACAAAAAGGAAATGTATAAAATTAAAAATAAAATCCAAAAGAGGAATAGTATTTTGAGCAAATATAGGAGCACTTTATTTTCTTATACTTCATGTGTCCAAATTAAGTGCCACTGTGAGATTTTGACCCAAGTGTTTGAGCTACTAAGCAGTTATAATTTTATTATGTATGGTCAAATATCTAGTCAGGTCAGTAAGATGAATGTTTCTCAGCCTTCCTTCACTGTAGCCTACATTGGTAAAGGTCAGTGTGGTCTAGATTCTAGCATGCATGTGTGTAGACCACGTATGTGAAAAATCATCTTCCAAATGCACCTTCCATATCATTCAGGGTATACACCAAAGAAATTTTTTTTAATATGGCCAAATTGAATTATAATATATTTTTATAAGATTTAGATTGTAATTATAAACAGAGTGGTCAGAATTTTTGTGTACATCAATTAAAAAAGATCTCTTAGAACTTGAAGGAATAAAAGCCTTTTATCTATAATTAATAGTTTCTCCTGTATTTCATTTTGTCTCAGTAATTTTGGCAACTCCGTGCCTCTTTTTTTGTTTATCTAGTCTCTAGCCCAGTCATCTCTCCACAATTTCTTTCCATTGCTCAGACTTTATTTTTCTAATAGTGTTGGAGGGAGGTCTTTCTTTGAAAGACTTAATATAATTTGAATTAATATCATATTTTGACCACTTTTAGATGATTTTTAAATTTTGTTGTGGTCTTTTTTTATTTTAAAGAGGAAAATGAAAAAAAAACAGTTTTGAAACAGTTTAGTAGCACAGTTACAATAATTAATGCATTGTATATTGTTGCCTTTGCAGTAGTTATTTAGAGTACAAGTTACAGGGATGATATCTTGTCCAAACAATATTAGCACAAACCTGTATTTGCAGTGAACTAAGAGAAACTTCTTCTATGTCACTGTGGGCTGGAGTTGACGCATGAACTGTGTTAGGCAGCAAAACAGAATTGTTTCCAATGCAGTCCTCAGGGAGTCCCTGAATAAAGGAAAACAATGATTCTGAAGGTTCGTTTTGGTGCCAGCTGGCAGAGATCTTAAAGGTTATTCTATTTTACCCATACTACATAGTTATTTAGATGTCTCTACATGGAACACGAGAGAGGAACATGTATTTAGTAACATTGGAATTATAAAATGTATTTATAGTGACAAAAAAAGCAGGAAACCTGTATTAAATAGCAGTTTGACTGTGATGCATTGGTATTTTTGTTTGACAAATTTTTGCTTCATTTTCTTTAATAGACTGAAAAACAAGCCTAAATATTTGTTTCTATCTTTACTGGAGACTGAAATCTCATTTGAATATCTTCCTTTATTTCTATTTTCTTCCAAAGTAAATATTTTGTTATATTGAAGTAGAATTCTACACAGATTGTTCTTGTCATGATAGGTTGGTATTTGAATAAAATGGTGTTAAAAGATGGCAAATTCATAAAAAGTATGCACTTGACTGAATAAATTGCTCTTTTTCTTCAACTGGCAAACTTATTACAGAAAGTGTCCTTTTAATTTCACACAATTTAAGAATTTCATCATATAAAACAAAAATTCCAGTTGTTATATAACCATAAAAATATGTAATATAGAAATAGCTACTTTTAAAACCAGAAGCCTTTTCTATTAAGTTTATTGGTACAGTTGAGTTGTACATAATGATTACATTCATCGTAGGGGATTCATCTGTGCGTGATACATCTGCATTCTTCTTTTTTCTCCTCATCCCCCCCTTCAACATCTCTTCCCTTTGTTATTTACAAAAGCTTTGTTCCCATTTTATTCTTTTCTCATTTTTTTTCCTTTACTATCTTTCCTTTCCCCACCCACCTCCCTAGTTTCCCTTCCCATTGGAATGACTTCCTATTTCACATTTCCTATTATACATTTTAGTCCTTTTATACACTTTCAGTTTCTCATGCCAGAGAGAGACAATGCAGTATTTATATGTGTCTTTTTTATTTCATTTAGGAGGATGGTCTCCAGGTTTATTCATTAACTTAGAAAAGTCTCAGGTCTTTATGAAGAGTAATACTCCTTTCTATTAAAAAAAATCAATAAAACACATTTCTTCATTCATCAGTGAATAGGCATTTGAGCTGTAAAACAGGAAGTCTTGATTTATAATGTTTTTTCTTTATTCACGTAATGTTTTAATTATTCACTAGTAGAGGGACATGGGTATTATATTAAGAAGAATGACTTCAGAGACAGCCTGTGCAGTCTCACAGGCTGCTATGGTACCTACTGCTTTTTTTGCCATTATTTTGGACTGTGTCATAGTCATTTGCCACTGTGCCTTGCAAATTAAGTGACTAGTCTTAGCTGATAGACTTCAGCAAAAACAGACAAAACTGTTTTATTTTATTGTTGAGACACGGTCTCACTATGTAGTTCAGGTAGGCCTTGAATTCACTATAGAGCCCATACTGGTCCGGAATTTGCATTAATTCTCATGCTTCAGTCTCCCAAGTGCTGAGATTCCAGGCGTGCACCACGATGCCTATAAACACAAAACAAAAATCTCTACTTCTAGCATATATCTTGAGAGACTATCATACTTGTTGGCTAATACACTGACTAGTACACTTGGCACACACTTCGTTTAGGAAAACAGGCAAATAATGACTTTTATGAAATATTTGAGTCATTCCAATAATAATATGGAAACAAATGGTGTTGAAAATATTTTTAAAACAAAATTTGTATAAGAAAGTGCCTAGTGGATGTGTGAGAAGTTTGAGGAGGAGCCTATGTGTAGCACAGTAAGGCTCTATGAAGTGTCACTAATTGAGGTTATTAATAAACCAATATAAATATTCAAGACACCGGAGTGGTTTTTGTACAGGACAGATACCATTTGCTTTGCCTTCTTCCTCAGCAATCCTCGCACTTTTCTGTTTACAACAGAATGTTTTATAGTGCTCTTAAATTTAAGTATTCTGATTTTGTAACCCAATTGTAGGCTGCATTGATCATTTTTAAGACAGCTCTATGTGTCCCTGAATGAGTTCATCTATGTTTCATAATGTGAAAACTACAGATTTCACTATCAGAGTATTTATTTCACTTTGTTTGGAGTCTTTTAACAAAATGCTACAAACTAAGTACCTTACAAACAAGCAAAAATATATTTGTCAATTGCTCTGGAAAAAGAAAAATCCAAAATTAAGGAAAATTTAATGCCTAGTGAAAGCTTAGTTCCTATGCAATAATCTCCAGCTGTGTTCTCACATAGGGAAGGAATCGTAAGGTCTCTCTTCGGCTTCTTTGATAAAAGCTCATGAAAGATCTGCTCCCATGACCTAATTCAAAAGCCATCTACTCATGCTTTGGGAATTAGGATTTCCACAAATACATTTTGAGGATGCACAAACATGTAGGTCACACCAGTATCCCATTAGTTTGAGCCTCAAAAATGTGTTCCACCCCTCCGGAGGCTACATTAGGTACACGTAAATATTTTTGAAGAAGTTATAACTTTTATCTAGGCAGTATACCTTAGGATTATGGAAAATTTCCCTTCAATGAGTGGGAGAGCAAAGAATATTGAAGAAAAAAGCTAAATAGATAATGTAATAGGAAAGATACAGTTAAATCTAACACAAATATTTGATT
>PVJX010043163.1:0-13809 GCA_004027295.1 Dolichotis patagonum | reverse complement strand
AAACATTTTAAGAAAGACCTTCATACACGCTCTGTAGTTCCAGTCTGTGCTTTATCTCCATGGGAGTGCTGACTCTAAACTGAGCACCGCTGGCTGGAGGAGGGAGATTTATGAACAAGGTCTGCATTTGCCAAGAAGGAACTACAAAATAATCTAATTATTTTGCATCCACAGCAAAAATTAGAAGACATTATAAAAACACATATTTAAACAAATTCTTAAGAGTGTACTTGCTATAATATATCATTAGGTATTTAAAATACTTAGAATGACATAAATTGTTACAGCATTGGGGCTGGGGATTTAGCTCAGTAGCATAAGTGCCTACCTGGCAAGTGTGAGGTCGTGAGTTCGATCCCCGGTAAAGTTTTAGTGTTAAAATAAGATACCTGGGGTGATAAAAGACTGGTGTATACCACTTTGATAATAGGAAGAACTGCAAAAATTGCTGCATTTAGGTAAACAAGAACTAAAAAAAAATATAAATGTCTTTGGTAAAATTCTACCGATAAGAAAGATGGTTGAATAAAAGAGCAAAGTAGTAAGAAAATTTCGCTGTTTGAAAAAATAGTATGTAAATATTAGATACAGCATGAAAGTCTCTCAATTAAGAAATAACTTACAAAAAGCATAGCAAGCCTTAACAAGAAAGGAAATAAGAACACTTATTTATGAAATACCTAAAGAGGTGTAGGCACTTATTCGCACATTTCCGTCTTGATACGTCATCATAAGCATAAAAGTGATTATGGTGCTGGCTATCCCATTCTGTTCTCAGTCATCCAAAATGCTCAGGACTAGCCCTTTTCCTCGTTCCTTCGGTTGGCTTCAAACAATGCAAACTGCTCTAACCGACGTGTGGGCTTCAAACAATGCAAACTGCTCTAACCGACGTGTGGATGTGCAGTCTTCTAAGCAAGGTGACAGCCGGTGTTACCCCACCCCATAACTCCCAGAGAACATACGTGAGCCGGGCGGGAGGGAGAACCATGCTCCACGCTGTCAGCTGAGATGGAGCCTCCAGATAAGATGCTACAACTTCCCAGAGCATAAAAAATTACACAGCAGAGCTGAAGCCCCAACCCCAAAACATTAGATGCTATGTGTAATTGTGTTATGCAGGTTACTGTTTCCGCAAATCCTTCTCTCTGCATATTGCAGAAGTGATTCGACCTCCCACCTAGCCCAGCTCACAGCCGTCATGTACTTCCTGCCATTCTCAGTCCCTCGAGTCAGTCCCCTCTTCATGAATAAATAAAACCCAGGTTCAGGCCTGGAACAAGGACTCTGTTCTAGTGAGCCATCACCCCAGGTGGATTTAGGAGTGCCTTGGTGCCCTGCAACTGCAAATATGCCTTCATGTCTTTATTCTCATTGTGGGTTGCACTGGACGTGGTAGATTGGAATTAACTTGCTGGAATTCCAATAACTTTTCCATGGGATTACAAATATAAACTTCCTGGAGTGTGACAAGGACTGGGAAGGGCTCTCTGTAAGGACTGAAGCTTACACTGTAACTTATTTGTGAACAAAACTACGAGTTACTCCACTTTACTCATTAGAATCACTTTCTTCACTCTAGTGCCAAGATACGGGCAATGCAAACTGCAAATAGTATGCCTGCTATGAATTCTTACTAAATGCAGTGAACCTTCTAGTCTATGAGTTCATGTTTGAGTGAAGGTAGTAACCAAACCTCATCAAACAATTGGTAATCTTGAAAACATTTCTAAAACATGAAAAGTACTTGTGTCAAACTTTTGCAGTGGAAAGTTGGTGCCATCTTGTGGTTATAAAGAAATAAAACATTATCTCACTTTTTCTATGTATTAAAGATCCCAAATCAGGCACACTTTTAGTACTCCTTTCCGTCAGCTTTCTGAAGTACCCAACCAAACAAAGCCTCTTTCTTTCAGCTTTAGGACATTGTTAGGAGGTAGGTACTTCCCTTGCCATCAGGCTCACTGCTCTTTCAGCCAGGAAATTCTGTGACCTCAAAAAACGTTTCCTGTGACTGGACTTTGATTTATGGATCAGAGGTAGATCTTAATTCTTAAAGTGATCATGTAGGGCAGAAAAAGTTCAAATCATGTTTTAGGCATTGGAAAGTCAATTAGCAAATGCCTTTGAGCCAGGGCCTAGCACATTAGAATCAGCGTGTAGTTTGGCTTCCAGAAAGGACAGTGAGGAGAGAGGCGTCAAACACCTTCTTCCCAGAAACTGCTGGACTGCTCAAAGAAATAAGCCAGGATGAGCCTGAGGCAAGATGTCTCCACAAGGCCTCCCATCTCGTATCACTCCTCCTACATAAAAGGGCCTAGTAGACTAAAGGAAATGACAACAGCTGATCCCTGTACCTTCGCCATGAATGCAAAATGGCGCTGTGGAAAAGCAGGAGCAGCCCCTCGGCTGCACCACAGATGCAGTCGACAATCCATGGGCAGATCAGTTCATGAAGATGAGTGGATTTCCCCCAGAGACACTGACATTTCAGGGACTTGAATGTGTACCAGCTGATATGTCCTCTCAGTGAAAGTCAACATCACCATTTTAATAATTTATATTTAAATATGATAATACACCTCAATATGTAATAAGAGGTTCTTATCCCATACTTTCAAAAAATTTTTTTAATCTCCTGAATTTCTATTTGGAACTTTCTTTAGGGACTCTAATGCTTTGCTACGCTGATTGTGCCTGGTTTGAATCATCTGCTTAGTTCTCCTAGCTATTCCTCAGTGTCTTCCCTAGGCCTGCTGATGATTGCCGAGTTGGCCCTATATTTTTCTACTTATAGCTTCCGTGAGCTTGCCAAATGCTTTCACTGATCTGTTTTTATCTGCCCTGGCATCATTTTGAATAATTTGAGTGTGTGGCTTTTGTTTCCTCCAATTCAATGCTCCCTCGATCAGCTTTGGGAGAGGTGTCATTTCTGGAGTTATTTTGCTGGCTTGTCTCTCCATGTTTCTCTTTTTGTTTGTCTGATCATTGGTTTGTTTGTGGTGAGGCTTGTTGGCTGATTGTACTGGCAAGCTTTGCTTTAGTCGATGTCTGTTTTTCAGTGGTGTCCTCTGGCTGTGGCTGATTACTGGTCTTTGCCTCTGTCCCTTTGTCCAACAACTTCCATTTACTTGGGATGGGAGGTTGCAGCGTATTTGGCCTAGTACCTAGTTTCTTGTTGTTGTTATTTTTTTTTTAAGGAACGTGACACATTATCATTAATGACTCCAAGGCTACGGAGTTATTGGCATCCAAAGAAAACCAATTAACAGCAAAAGCTATGTCACCTTGACCATAGCAATAAAATCAGCATCAATTATAGCATCAAATACAAACTAAATATTTGCAAACCCTATGGCCCAATAAAGGAGCACCCTAGTCTATTGAAAAGAGATATATAATTATAGCATGAACACTAAGACAAACCCAGTGTTAATCTGTGGTTAACCTGCAGTAGATATCCACTGAACGGCACAACTTTATCTCTGTTAACAATAGCACTGTATTAAACAGCAATAGCATAAATTTGACTATTTATCTACAGATTCACAATGCAGAGTATTGATAATAGTAAAAGTGGAGAGAGTAGGGAAGTAGAAAATGAAAAAAGGAAAATTTGAAAGAGAAATTGATGGGGTATGAGGAAGAGAGACAGAAAGATAGAGAGCCCTGCCAAGGAGTGTAAGGAGATTAATAATGGTGGACAAGTCACGGGAAAGACTGAAAAAGAACAAAGACAAACAGCAAAAACGGGAGACGAAAGAAGGAAGAGAAAAGTTGGAAGGGAAAATGAGAGGAGAAGAAAGAAGCTAAAAGAAGGGGGGAGATAAAAACCCCAAGCCCCAAAAACAACTGATTAAGAAAAGATAAAAATCATACAAAACAGAACCATCAAAAAAGATTGAGTCAGAGAAAAATTTCCTGTGTTCTTGAATGAGTAGTTCAGTCTTCAGACTTGGAATGCAGGCAGTCATAATTTCCTACACCCAGCTTTAGAGCCTGCCGTCTTTGGGGTACCCTCTCGGCACTAAGGGTCCTCCCCCCAAGGCTGTGATCACTGCCCAAGCCGAGGCATGTCTTTGCTCCCTTTGGCAGAGGGGAATGGTCTCTGTTCTCCAGTGGACATGTGTCACAGGTGGCATTTGAATGGGCTGTTAGACTTTATGTGCTCGGTCACAGAGGCTGGTTGCTATCTTCTCTCCCTGAGATGCCATGGCCCGACCTACTTGGTGTGGTGGATTGGTGGCCATGGTGGCTCATGGGAGCTGTGCCTTGGAGGTGGTGTTTGCATGCCACCATGATGGGCAGGCAGTGGGACAAAAGCCAGGGAGCCCTGCCCCTGGGGAGCTGCAACGTGAACTCCACTGGGGCCCCAGCAAGCCTTTAAGCTGCTGGTCTGCCTGTGTCATGGCACCTGGCTCTGGGCTGTGGGAGCTGTGGCAGCTTTCAATAATAATAAAAAGAATAAATAAATAAGTAAAAAGGCCGATGTTCCAGAGGCAGTGGCTGCTGTGTGCCCTGGGAAGTGGGGAGCCCTGGAGACGGAGCCCACCCCCGAAGGTGGGGCAGGAGCCACAGCTGGAGGGCTGGGAGACCCAGGCGCCTGAAAACAGAATACAGCTTGTTTTTAATTTCTACATTTAAGACTGCACACGACTGCTAAATTTCTTGAGTTTGTTTGTTTCCAGAAGAAGGGACTGTAAGTTTATATACTTGGGAGGAGGCGGGAAAGAAGCTTAGAGCAATGCGAGGGAAAAGCAAACCAGCACAAAGCTATCTGGACCTCTTCACACTTTTAAAGGGTTACTTAATGGGGAAAAAATGTTCTCTCTTCCATTGCTGTTAAGTGTTTCTCTTTTTTCTTCTAGCAGTTTCAAAGTTTGAGGTCCTAGACCTTACAGAGGCTATATGTTCTTCAATGTGTGTTTTTGACCCTTAGATAGAAAATCATATGACTTGTAGTTCTGTGGATTTGCTTCTCTGGCCTCTATTATATTCCATTGGTTTTCATGCTATGGCTATTCTGGGTGTTTTACATTTCTACATAAATTTTAGATTGAGATATCTAGTTCTGTGAAGAGTATCATTGGTATTTTAATGGGGATTGCATTGAATTTGTAGATCACTTTTGGTAATATAGTCATTTTAACAAGATTCATTCTACCAATCCATGAGCATGGGAGATCCTTCTATCTTCTAAATTGGGAATCTAAAATGAATAGTTGCTTCTTAGATGAAAAAATACAAATGGTCAATAAATGCATAAAAACAATGCTCAACGTTACTGTTCATTGGAGAAATACAAATGAACACATTGAGATTCCATCATACTCCAGAAAAAAATAGGTATCACTAAGGAATCCACCAATAACAAATCCTGGCAACGCTTTGGGGAAAAAGGAACCCTTCCCCAGTTTTGGTGGGAGTGTTGATTGATATGACCACTATGGAAAGCTGTATGGAGACTCTTCAGAAAACTAAAACTAGTGGTTCCATTTGATCCAGTTCTTCCCCTTGTAGATATCCCCCCAAGTTAAAACCATTATACCACAGCAATACACACATACTCGTGTTTGTAGCAGTGCAATTCACTATAGCTAAATCTTTGAAACAACCCATATGTACATGAACAGGTGAGCAGATACAGAAAATGTAGCATTCATATACAAAGGAATACTACTTGGCTGTAAAGAAAGATAAATGTGAGACATTTTTGGGTAAATAAATATATTTTGAAGCTATAATTCTAAGTGAAATAAATCACATAACCTTAAATATTGCACTGTTTCTCTTGTGTGAGGAACCCAAAGGGTAAATCAGGAACAAAATGGAAGATAGATATAGGGAAGTAGAAAGAATACGTTCAAATGGGAAGGGGAGCAAAGGATTGAGAGAAGGATGGAAAAAAGATTTAATGAAAAAAATTGAAGAAAAAGACAAAAATAGAGTCTTTGTAAATGAGGAGAGGAAGAAAGGTTGATGAGGGAGAGGAAAGTGATTTTAAAAACAAGTTGAGATGTATCATGCACATGTACAAATCTTCCATGATGAGTGTATTCACTACGTATTGCAATATGTACTAACAAACAATAAAATAAGTTTCTCTGTGATTTTGAATGTGTACCTTTCTTCCAGGGCCTGCAATCTTAGGGCGGTATCCAAGCCCAGATGTGTCCCCACTTGCGCTTGTAGGTAAAGAAGGCGGTCAGCCCCCAGCTCTGTGGTGGGTGCAGTCACCAGCAAGCAGTAGGAGTGGGCAGGAAGCCTTTCAAATCCAGGACAATTCAGGTTGAGTTTGACCTCTGGCTGTGGGAGTGTGCCTGTGCCCTTTAGCTTAAATCCCTCAGGGTGTCTCTTTCCAGCTCGATCTCAGGGGCTCCCTGACTGTAGCTGTGTACTGTGGCTGTTTCTTACCCAGTCACTGTGAGAACATAGCACAGAGAGCTTCAGTGGAATCTATTCCATGGACTTCTGGGAGTCCTGGGTTCAAACAATCAGCACTGTCCCAGAACAGTGCGACCAAGTACTCTCTCCAGGAGATACATTGGGTGGTTGGACTGGAGCCAGTCACCAGTTATGGTCTGCTGAAGGACTCATGTGGAAGCAGAACCCTGGGCTCTTCCCACACCTTGTAGCGCCTGCCCGTTGGTTAGACCACCACATTTCTCCCTGATTTTCCCTAGGGTCCCCAGCTTTCACACCGTCGCTGTAGATTATACTTCCTCCCTATGAATCACAGTCAGAAGCCAGAAAGAAAGTGCAGATTATCTCTCTCCTTCCCCACATTGTGTCCAGTCTTCTCAGTTTCTCTGTAGGCTCTAATTTTTCTGCCTGGGAACCTACTTCCCTCTTTTTTTCCGCCCAAGTTGTTATTGTTCAGTGTCTAGATTCCAAATCTCAGAGAGGCTGAGATGTTGTTGCTTACTACTCCACCGTTTTCTCAGGAGTCTCTACATAACACACCTTGAGTCCTTTTTTTCCCATACAGTTTCCAATTTAACTATTTTTTTCTATAGCATATGTAACATATAGAGTGGGGGTGGCCGCAACACAGAACTTCAAAACAAGACAACAGGCAAGCAACAGTGGCTACCATAATGTCTCTTGTTTTCTTCAAAATTGTCCATACCTTCACACACAATAAAATCAAACAGAACAAAGTAGTATAAAAGCAATTGAAACAAAAGAATGAAAGCATTACAGGACTTCAAAACAAGACAATAGGAAATCAACAATGGCTACCATAATGTCTCTTGTTTTCTTCAAAACAACTGTCCATGCCTTCACACATAATGAAATCAATAATAAAAAATATCAGTAATAATAAAGTCAATCAAAACAAAAGAATGAAAGCATTACAGGACTTCAAAACAAGATATCAGGAAATGAACAATGGTTATTACAATGTCTCATTTTCCTCAAAATAGCCATCCATACTATCACACATAATAAAATCAAATAAAATACAACAGAATAAAACCAATCAAAACAAAAGAATAAAAGCATTATAGGACTTCAAAACAAGATGATAGGAAATCAACAATGGTTACCCTAATATACCCCATTATGTTCAAAGTAGTTGCCCATGCCATCAGACAAAGTAAAATCTAACAAAACAAGACATAACAAGGCCAAACTTAACAAAGTTAGGAAAACAATACAGGAGTTCAAGACAGGGCAATAAGAAACCAACAGTGCTTCCCACCCTCCCCTGCCAGGTGCTTCCTCCCCTGTCACTGTCACCGTATCCACTGTGTTTTTCTGATCCCACTAACGCCTGTCCTTCACACCAGAGTTCACTTGCATTAGCTCAAGCTGTTTTGCCCATGAACATGATCTCCAGTTGCATCCATTTACCTACAAGAGCCTCAAGATTGTCCCACTTTAGAGCCCGGTCGCTTTCCACCATACAAAAATACCGTATCTTTCCTATCCATTCTGTAGTTGATGGGCAAGTTACCCTTGCTTTTTTCTGGTCTCCTGTCATGTAGAACAACTGTTTTCTCTCCTTTGATTTTCAGTCTGTGAATTTCCTTTTGAGTTAAATGTGTTTCTTGTATACAGCATGTTGATGGATCTTTTTTCTTGATCCATTCTCTCTGTGCTTCTTTTTATTGGTGAATTGAGGCCATCTACATTAATGGTTACAATTGGCATATATTGGTTTGTCTCTGCCATGCTATCCGTCTGCTGTTGGTTCTACACTTTTCCCCTTCATTCAATTGCCTATCCTGTTTGGCAATCCTCCTCTGCTGCTGTTCCTGGAACCATGCTCATCTCTATCTCTCTCTAGAATATTGTTTATCACTCTCTGTAGGGTTGCTTTTGTAGTCATGAATTACTGCATTTGTTCTTTACCATGGACGTATTTTATTTTTCGTCAACTTTGAAAGATAGTGTTGCAGGGTTTTCCATCCATTTGTGTTGGAAGTTGTTTTTTTTTTCAGGATTTGAAACAGTTCTCTCCAAACACTTTTTGATTTGATGCTTTGTGTTGACAACTCTACCATGGTTCCGATTGGTTTTCCTTTATAGGTGATCTGTTTCTTTTCTCTAACAGCTTGTAATATTCTGTTCTTGTGCTGAATTTCTGGAATCTTGATTACTATATGTCTGGGTATAGATTTATTTTGGTTATGGTTTACTGGAGTTCTATATGACTCACTTATCTGCAAGCCAGATCCTTTTCTCATGTTTGGGAAGTTCTCTGCTATTACTTCTATAAATAGCCATTTTATTTCATTTATGTTGGCACCTGCTTCTTCACTGATACATATCACTCAAATTATTTTTCTTTGTGTCATCTTGCAGCTGTTGAATTGTTATTTCCTGGTTCCTTTTTACTTTTAAGAGATCTTTTCTTTCATGAATACTAGCCATGACTGACTTCAAGGTCTGAAAGTCTATCTTCAGTCTCTTTCAAGCAGTTTTGGCAGCTTTCCATTGACTTTTTAATTTCCTGGATCTCTCTTTGAATCTGTTTCATGCATTGTAATTCCTTTCTACATTGTTCTTTCAAGGTTTCCATCATTTTTCTATGCTCCTCTTTTTTATCTATATCTTCTTTAGATATGCTCAATAATTCTTTCATTATGTTTGTGACTTCTTCTTTTACCTGAGACATTATTTCTGATCTGATTATTTTACAATCTCATGAAGTTGTTTCCTTACTTTAGTTGCTATCCTCTCAGAGATTTCAGGTGTGTGACTTCCATTTTCTTACATGTCTATATCTCCCAGAATCGTTCTGTGTGGACTGAAGGTCTGAGTTTGCCTTTTGCCCTTCATCTTAACATTCTTCTGGGTTCCTCCCAACAAGCTGGTTGTGGGGTCCCAGGCACTTCCCACATTGGCTGCCCCCTGTGGTGTAGGGGAATGGGCCAGGCACTTGTGTTTCTCTGACCCTAAGTTCCCAGGGAGGTTTCAAGGCCTGGGGCTGGCTTCTCCAGACCTTCACAGCTGCACTGGGGTTTCCCCAATGGCCAAGGGTGCATAGGGGTAGGGCTGGTCTTGTCTCAGCCTGTGTGGCAGGCACACAAAGGTGTGTTTGACTGATTCTCCTGGTAGGCAATGGCTGCCTGAAGGAGGCAAGGGTCTCCAAAGGTGGCCTGCAGGTGCATGGGGCTTACCTGGTGCATGTCCCTGCTCACACTGGCTGTCCAAGGGAAGCAAGCTTTCTGACGGCAGTGTCTGGCAAGCAGAGGTAGAATTGGCTGGGTCTCTCTGCCTGCTCTGGCTGCCCCCTCCTCCATCTCTCAATCCCCATTCCCTTTGAGAAAGATCTTCCACCCTACTTCCTATTGTCTATATCTTGTTCTTTATTTATATTTTGGTTTTCCATACATGAAAAACCAAGCAATATTTAAGCTTGTATCTCTGATTTATCTCACTTAACATTGTCACAAAGTGAGCCAACCAGTAACAAGCCTGCCGCTCTGGTAAGTAACTGTGGTCTTGCAAGACACGGCCACCCCAGGGTGGGGAAACAAGAATCAACATTTCCTGAGATCCGTGCCATGTTGGAACTTAGAGTGCTGAGCCAACCAGTAACCAGCCTGCTGCCCTGGTAAGTGACTGTGGTCTGGCAAGTCGCGGCCACCCCAGGGCGGGGAAACAAGAATGAACAGCGTTTCCTGAGATCCACACCATGTTGGAACTTAGGGCGCTGAGCCAACCAATAACCAGCCTACTCCCTACTGGGGCACGGGTTTAGAATCAAACATACCATATCCTCTCCCCTCCCCCAACAATCAGGATCCAGGGATCTGGGTATCTCTTGGCAGGTGACCATATGTGGTATAGTAAGTACGGGGAGTCTCCTTCGACTATCTCTGAAAGCAGATATTTTTATCGCTATTTTGCTTTGTCCTGATTAACGGTGTTGCTCTATTCAATATTCTGTTTTGATGCGGTCTATAATTTTGTGTATTTCTTTTGATTTTGCTGTACCTAATAGAAGAACAACTATTTTGAAGATAACGAGATAACAGTGGTGCCTATTATTGTTGTCCTGGTAACCTGCTGTGATGTTCCGTGCCAATTTCACTATACTGTCTCAATTGGCTTTATTCCATCCTGTTTTGTTGTACATTACTACCTCCAAGTTAAAGAAAATTAAATAAAAATAAAACAATAGAACATGAGAAAACAAGGTAACAAAATATCTCCAAAAACTCCCAACTCCATCAAAGCTGATCCATGTGACATGGATGACGAGAAACTCAAAAACAAAACAACAGAGTTATATAAGGTGATTAAAAAGGAAATCACAACAACAAAACAGATCAATAAGGTACTGAGCAAGCTGAGACATGATATAACTAAACAGATAATGTACTTAAAAAGCAAAAGGAAGAAAAGAAAATGCGCTAAAGGATATAACAGCATGTATGTTTAAGTGTGTGGGATTGATAACCATATTACCAAGTTTTTATTGGATCGTTGAACAGAACTGTTTACTGCCTCACTGTTTGTTCACTTTGTATGCCTTAATTTTGTAACATGAACAACTATTTCTAAGAAGACAATATGTAATTTATCAAGTAGTGATTTCTTAATTTTTTTTAAAATTCTGTATTATTTCTACACTTTTTTCTGTTTTACTTTTTTCTCTTTAAATAAAATTTTTTTTAAAAAGTTGTCACAAAGTGTATTCACTTTCCTACAAATAAATCATATTTATCTTTTTTTTCTAAATTTTATTTTAAAGAGGATAAAATCAAGAAAAATAAAACAGGAGGAAAAAAAAGATGGCGGACTGGTAGGTAGCAGGAGAGAGACCCTCTCTGAGAGAGACAGCTCAAATGCCAGAATAAAACACCCTGGAGAGACCCAAACAGAAAGGGATGGACTGTCACAACCCAGGAAGAAACTAAAGTGCAAAAATCTGCTCGAATATGAGGTCCTGGGGCTACTATTAGTGAAAATAAGATCAGCGAGCACAGTGCCCTCCTCGAGCTGCCTGAATTCCTGCCCGACCTGAACAAGCGATCCGCGCTGAAGCGACTGGCTTGAGCCACCAGAGTGCGGAGCTGAACAGCCCTGCATGCAGCTCGCCCAGACTGGCCCTGCACGTGAGCCACCCAGAGGCACCGTGAATTCCCACCACAGCCGCGCTGAAGTCAGAGGTTGGGGAGCCCTGTAGTTCTCGGGGACTGGCATCAACACGTGGTGAGTGATGGGAATAAGACCCTCCCATGGGAAAGGGGAAACCAACTGGACGACATGTTGGATTTGGGCAAGACAGCCCTAACTCCACAAGGAAGTGGCTTCAACTGGTTGCTCCCCTCGCCGAGCTGCTTGGTGGAATCTGCTTGGACTAGGCCGCGCCCCTGGTGGGGACCCAGTGAGTCACTACAAATTACTTTCCTGAGATTGATGCACACTGACACAGTGAAGGCCCGCAAAGGTTGACTGGCCCGGAGGGGAGGAGCTAGCGCACACTGCCCCTGGGTGAACTCTAATCTCTGATAACCTATTGAAGAGGGCTAAAGCTCCTAACCTGCACCCTCTAGAGGAGCCTTAACCAACAAGAAAAGGGTCTGGGAATTACACTGTACACTTGTATGGAAGGAAACAAAAACATGATGAAATGGAGAAATAATAAAAAAACTCCCAGCCCCCAACCCTGAGAACATTGATCCAGGAGAGGTAAATACAAAAGAGATTGAGGGAAGCAAAAATGCAACATCAAGCACAGCGTTAGCAGACATAAAGAGATATCTTCAGGACCTCGTAAGCGGGACCAAAACTGAAATATTAATTCAAATTAAACAAGAGATAAGTAGATTAATAAAAGAAGGGCTGGGCACCTCTCAAGAGACACAGACAGAAGAATGAAGGGACACAAATGGAGAGAAAAATTTAATGAAGAATTCAGAAAAAACCTAGAACTCATGAAGCAAATTCAAAGAGATTATCAGGAAACTGAAGACTCCACAGAAAGCTGGCAAAACTGCTTGAAAGAAACCAAAGATAGACTATCAAAAATTGAACACAGGCTTGCAATGTGGGGTCATGAAAGGGAAGATCTCTTAAAAATAACAAGGGAGCAGGCAGTACAGATACAAAGACTGGAAGATGACAAGACGATCTATAACTTAAGAATAAAGTATTTGAATGAAGAAGCAGGAATCAAATCAGAGGAATTACAAAGTCTATTCACAGAAATTATTAAGGAAAATTTCCCAAGCATAGAAAAAGGAAATGATATGCAGAGGTATGAAGCATACAGAACTCCAGCCACCTACAACCAAACAGAGCTACACCTAGACACATAATAATCAAGATCCCAGAAATTCAATATAAGAACAGAATGTTAAAAGCCATCAGAGAAAAGAAACAGATCACCTATAAAGGAAAACCCATCAAAATCATGGCAGACTTCTCAACACAGACCATCAGGTCAAGAAGAGCTTGGAGTAAAGTAATTCAAGTGCTGAAGGAGAACAACCTCCAGCCCAGATTGATGTATCCTGCAAAACTCTCTCTAGAAATTAATGGAGAAAAAAGATGCTTCCAGGACAAAGAGGAACTAGGAGAATTTGTGACTACCAGTCCAACCCTACAAAAAATACTGAAGGACATTCTAGGGAGAGAGAACAAGAATACGAGCATTTCAGGAACAGTGGCAGAGAGGCCTCGTGAATGAGGCAGACAGTGGAGGGGAAGAGAAAAATAGACTATCAATGGCATAAAAACAGAATAGCAGAAATAAGGCAGAGAAGATTGGCTATAATCTCTAGTATAGAGGGTCTCGAAATACTAACAGAGAGAAACACAGGCAGAGTAGATCAGGAGATAGGGTCCATTGAGCTGCTCTATATAGGGAGGCAGTGGGACCCAAAACAAGCAGTGCACCCCATGGGAGTGAAAGGGGAGGAATTGTCTAAAAAAGGGAGGCAGAGGATATTGTTAATGGGGTAAAAAGATTTAAAATTTACATTATTCTCACCACTCTGCTTGGATGGATTACGTGCTGTTCCAGTTTGTCTACTTATACTAGACTTGAGGACATGATCAGCTAACCCAAAAATAAGAGGACATATTATGGTAATCATCCCTAATTTTCCTATCAACTTAATCTGAAGCCCTTTATAACTTATACTGTCTTATTATGACTGATACTATTTGAATCTGGTTTGTTAGATTGCTACTTTGTATTGACTGATTTTATTTAAATCTGTTATGATGGATAGCATCAAGTCTAAGTGTATAGGCAACTACACTGAAGATGACAAGATTCACTAAGATACCCACTCTGGCTTGATTATTACTTGCTTTTGAAATCTTATAATGTCTCTAATTTTT
>PVJX010043162.1:0-13808 GCA_004027295.1 Dolichotis patagonum | reverse complement strand
TTCCATTTTGTTATTGAGAATAGTTTGTGTGCTGGTAAACTGGGTGTTTTGTTTTGTTTTGTTTTTTAACAAATGTAACATCAATAGGAAACTCATGAACCAGTTGTTGAATGTGACATTTGGGTTTCTTTTTGAAATAAATGCAACAAGTCTTTTCATGGTATCATAGAGCATATTATTGAATGAATAAAGACCTGGTGGTTGATTTTCAGGATAAGTTTCTAAATTCAAAGGAGTCTTCATGTCTACCAGGTCATATATTTTTATACCATCTTTGGAAGATATATTTGGTATATATTGTCAAATCCTTCAACACTACAAAATGACACATGTTGTTTTTCAATTGTCATGTATTCAAACAGTGTGTAAATTGCTTGACAATTCAAAAGAAAGTTTTCAAAAACAGTGCATAGTAGCCAGATTTTTTGATTTTTTCTTTCTTGGTGGGGCATTCTGTCATCAAAATACAGGTAATGTGGAAAGAATCCAAATCTCTTGAGTGTCATTATTGTTCTAAAAATCGCAACAGTACATCTATCACTTCACCATAAATCCTTTAGATTCTGACAATTGGAATTAAAAAGTCTTGCTTTGAGAGTTTTTAGTTCAGATAGTGAGATGTCATAATAAATTATTTTTGAGTATTAACATTGATGAATACAAGATATTTTACTTATATTTCATTGTTCATGTATTTCAAAACATCTTGTAGCATATTGTCCATTACAATTTCCAACATTCAATTTCAATGTTGGCATTATGTCTAATAGTTTTCATCCTTGGCAAGAATCTCATAACATTTTCTGAACTAGTTCTAACATTGGTTTGTTAAGTATACATGACCATTCTGTAGCATTTTGGTTAGTCAAATATTTATTTATATTACTGTTTTATTCCTCATCTGAATTCTGTACTTCTCTATCTACCATATCTTGCTAACTCCTTTGACTCCCAAGTCATCATCGGTAGTTGAATCACCTGATGACTCACTTTCAACCCCCTCCCAAAGTTGTAAAAGCAAATTTTCATGCAACATTGTAATGAATTGGGCTAATTCTACAAGAAAAATCAAAAGAAAACATGTAATACAAATTATAAATTCACAAAGATGTAACATGGCAAATCATATGGTTAAAACTCATCCATTCACACTTCAACACATGTGCACATACCTTACCTTTTAACATACCAAGTATGTAACACAAAAATTGCTTCCTGTATTCCCCCAGTACAGCTACCAAGATGCATAGACAGCTACCATTATGCTACAGCACATATTTTCATTAGAAAAATACGGTAAGGGCATATTTTACCCACCTTGGTGCCCCTGGGCTAGTTTCACTGTACAAAGTTCTGATAGTATACAGGAAATTATTTAAATTTTTTTGTATTTATGTAAGTATGTTTTATCGACCTAAGACATAGTCTGTTTTGGAGAATGTTCCACACCCAGCTCAGACAAATGTGTGTTCTGTTGCTGAATGAAACATTCCATATCTGTTAAATCCATTTTTTCAGTGGTGTGGTTCAATTCTGGTATTTTTTTGTTGAGCTCTTCTCTCTCAATCTCCAAAATCAATCCATCAGTGAGTCCCAACCATTCTATACTCAATATATATTTGCAATTTATCCATTTCTCCTACATCCACTGTGTAAAAAATTCTTTCAATGAGGAAAATCTAATTGTATCACTCTTCTGGTCAAGGTCCTCCAGTTTCCTATCATGCTTAAACTTCAAAGCCAGATATATATATATATATATATATATATATATATATATATATATATATATAATGTGGTAGGATTTGGCAATATATACCAAATATATCTTCCATAGATGGTATAAAAATATATGACCTGGTAGACATGAAGACCCCTTTTAGTTTAGAAACTTATCATGTGATAGTTGTTGTACTCTAACCAAAGCACCACCATCCTGTTGTGTATGCACCATTTCCTTTGTCCCTAGTTTCAGCCTTTTTCTCTGTAATACTCCAGCAGCTAGGCAAACCCCCCTTTTGTCCAAGCTTCAGCCTTTGTACTCTGTGAAATTCCAGTAAAATGACCAAGAGGTGTAAATCTCCCGTAAAGCTAGCTGTCTCTGTAAAATTTGTCCTCAATACCAAATAAGGCAAAAAAAGTGTTTTTCACCCCTCAGTCCTCCTCCCACCCTGGCTCTGCACTCTCTCCCTTTATAACCCCTTCAGAAACCTAACCTAGTTGCATAGCTTTGCAATTCCAATGCTTCTGTGCCTCTGGGTACCAGCTTAAATAAAGTGCTCCTTTTTTTTTTCTCTTTTGGATGTTGTGTCATTTTGGGGGTACAGCAATAGTTTCCTATCACACTTAAAATTCAAAACCCTAATTCTAATCTGAAAATTACTACATAAAAGCCTAATTGTCTGGTTGAATCTTGGCCTATTTCATTTCTTGTAATCTTTTCTCTGTAACTTATTATGCCCCCCTCAATTGGTCTTTTGTATTTGTGCCATGTCTTGCCCTTTTTAGCTTCTTATTTGTAATTTTTCTGACTAAAATATTATTCCCCTGGGTTCTTCATATACCTGGCTCCTTTGCTATCTTCAGGTCTTAAATCAAATCCTATCTTCTTATAGAGAAATTCTCTGACTCCACTACTTGAAGTAGTTCCTTCTTAATATTTTATCAAGTTTTCCTCAGTGGTGTTATCACAATGTGAAAGCCCTTGATGTCAGGGGCTTTGTGTTGTTTATTTGCTGTTTGTTTCCCACCACCTAGTACAGTTCCTCACAATATGTCTGTCACTGGGCTCAGTAGGTATTTAGATGTGTTGTAATGATAAATTGAGAAGCAGTAGTTGTCCTTTGAATGATTGAGAAGGAAGATAAAAGCTCTGGGGGAAGAAATGAAATTGGATGGTCTTAAGAGACTGCCAGTCCAAGGCGAGGACCAGAATTGAAGTCTTGAAAAAACAGGTAAAGGAAATACTACATATAAACACTTAGGCTGAGACACTGAGGAAGAGTGGGTCCACTAGATGGCAAAAGGCAAATAGTTGGAAGGAAGGAAGGAATGAAGGAGAAAGAAAGAAAGAAAGAAAGAAAGAAAGAAAGAAAGAAAGAATATAAAGCTAAGGGTCAGAGGCAAGATAGAAACTCAATTAGAAAGGGTATGAGTAGGCTGAGTGAAAATGAAAACATAACAAGAAAAGTCTGAGCAACATTGCTGAGGAGAGAGTGTCACAGCCAACCAATACTAAGCAAAAGGTTTGACTAAGATCTTCAAATGAAAATGAAAACCATGGTAGCAATTTGCAGTGAGAACAATAGAATGCAGCACTGACTTTGGAGATTTATAGGGAAGGTACAGCAAGATCTAAAGTCAAGCACCAAAAAGAGTAATAAAGCTGGAAAAACTGGTCAAATGCACTTAAGAGTGGAAATTGGAGTTAAAAATTTCAAAGATCAATCATTCTAGGGTGAAGATGAGGTCCAGAATCTGGCCAAGGCAGTGGCAAAAATGGAGCAGAGCTGAAGATAACTTGAGATTAGGGGACCCAGGAACCAAGAAGCCAGTGGGAGTTAGGGACTTCCTTATGAGATCCTCAGGAAAATGATAGGATTTAAGGTAGAGAGGAGCACAAGAATCTTCTGAAAATATGAGGTAGACATCAGTAAATGATAGCAGTGAGAAGGAATATAGGACAAATTGTGTAAGCATCAAAGAAGGAGGAAAGAATATTGAATGTATAATAGCTAACACTAAGAAAATTCTAGTGCTGTCTCTTATTCTCAAGCTATGAGAGCGTCTATGAGAAAAGAGGGCTCCAGAGACCATATTTTAGTTTAGATTGTCCCAAAAGCAGGCTCTGAGATAAGAGATTCTATGGTAAGTGGTTTGTTTGAAGATGGTGATGACAGAAAATTCACATGAAGCAGCTGAGGAGTGAGACAAGAGATGGAAGAAAGCCAATAAAGAAGAGTGTTACAAAGGAAGTTACTGCTGTGCATAACTGGAGTTTAATCATGCTGGGGAATCCTAGGACATTGTGTAGAACTTTCAGCTTTCAGTTATCCCACCTGAGGGATAAACTACTCCTGTTAGTCACTGATTCAGAGCTTCCCTAGGGAATTTGTTAATCTCCTCTAACCTCTGCTTTCCTATTAATGTAGGCACAGAGGACTCTGAAAGCCAGAGAAAAGCTTACAACAATGCTTAGACGCTGGTACTGGAAGTCAGATTGGCACAGACCAAAATGATAAGGGCCATAGGGATACAGGTAAAACACCAACAATGTTTGCTACAGAAAGCAATGTACAAAGAAGAAGCCAGAATCAGCCAGGGCAAAGTTTACAAACAATTCTCAAAAGAGGGTAAAATGGTGTAATTTAGTTTAGAAAAGTATTTAAAAATAATTGTATTGATTGTAAATTAGAATTTATCCACATGCCACCATGTGGGGATTTAAAAAGATATTGGTGCTAATTGATACCTTTACAGGCTGAATTGAGGCCTTACTTAACCATTCAGAAAAGGCCATGGTGTTAGTCAAGGTGGTCTTCAAAGAGGACCCCAGTTTGGACTATTCCATCCCCTTCAAGTGACAATGGGCCTTGTTTTACCTCTCAAATAACTCAGGAGGTGGCAAAAGCTTTAAGAATAATGCACTGTCTCCATTTTATATGAAGACCTCAGTCTTCTGGAAAGGCTGAGACAACCAATCGTATCCTAAAGTAAGCATTGACAAACCTTTGCCAGGAAATGTCTGAGTCCCGGTTCCAGTTATTGCCACCAGCACTCATGAGTGTTCAAAATAGCTCTCAAACTGTGCCAAATGAAAGTAAATTTGAGATGTTATATGTAAGACCACTTCTATCTTTTCATATGGAAGTAGATCCAGTGAATATGAGATTGTATCTTATTAATCTAGGTCAAGTACAACAGGCTATCCAAATGTATATGAACAGAATCTTGTCATCGCTTGGCCCATGGAGGTCACCTGGAGCCCAAGTGTTCATAAAAACTTGGAAATCAGGGATTTCCACAACAAATTAAAGCTGAAATGGAAGAAGCCCTTTTCAGTGAGCTTTGTCACACCCATTGCAGTAAAGATGACAGAGCTAGATAACTGGATTCACCATTCTAGGATAAAGCCACCCACAATTAAACTGTCTGAAAAAAAGGACTATCCAAAAGGGAAGAGATACTCCTGTGAGCCTCTGGAAGACCTGAGATTTCTCTTCAAAATCAAGACTCTAGGTGCAGATAAGTAAATGGGATCTTGCTAAGACTATGGCGCTCAGGCTTTTAATTAATTTATCTGACATCCCTCTTTGCAGCCTTTATGCAGCTGTGGGGGACTGGCAAAGGGCGATGGAGAGACAACTCCAGAGATCAGGCTGATTGCACAGATCTGATTTTATTAAGGAAGTACAGGAGTATAGGCTGAAGAGGAAGGGCAGAAGTGAGCCCAGAGGAAGGGCAGGATTGAGCTTCAGGAAGGGTGGAAGTAGGCTTAGGGAAGGCGGGGATGCACTGTGGGGCAGGCTCTGAGTAGGGCCACCCTGGCAGGGATGCTCTACTCAGTTTGCCGAGGAGCGGGGTGTCTGGGTGTACTCAGACTCTCTCTTCTGCCAGGGCAGCCAGTCAGACCTCAGGACCCCAACCTCCCACAGATTCCCCCTCTTTTTTTATTAATGCCAATTATATGGAGACCATCATGGCTTGTTGAGAATGTAGGGTGTGGACCCAGGTGCATAACATCCATAAGACATAAAAACCAATAAATCCCAGTAATCCCAGGAGTCCCAGAGTGAGGAGATTAGAGGGCAAAAAGAAGCATTGTAGGTTATATAAAGGTCAGTGAGGATAGTATCAGTCAGCACTGGCATTTGGATGGAGTCAATTGTCTGTATTTGATCGGTGAGCTATAGAAACAAGTTCCAATAGGTTCTTTTGTATGGACCCAAAATCCAGTCATGAAGTGAAAGACACACAGCGAACAGGTTGGCAGATTTTGGAGTAATGCAAAGCACCACAGAAGCACATCGTTGATCACAGGCTGTTGTAGCGACGCACCACAGATCTTCTGGTTCTGCATCTAGGTCTATCTGTTGCTGAATGTTTAAGAGAGCCATGTGGGTATAGGTGTTTATTTGTGGTTGCACTTGAAAGGACTCAGCGATGGAGCTGGATAGGTTATTGAGAGCGTGGGTAGTCACTGTTTATCGGGCAAGGGAGACAGCAGTGGTGTCTCCTGCAGCAGCAGTTCAGCAGTAGCCTGGGTAGAATAGGGAGGAGATTTCAGGCTTGGCTGCAGCATGCGTTAATGGCGCCCCACATGATGGGGGGGTGGTGTTAGGGATGCGCCTCCTCCAGCGTCGAGTTGGTCCACCCCTTGAGTGACTGTCGTCGAGTGTGTCGATCCATCTCCAAGGTCAGTGGCTGTGGCAGGCTGCACATCACATGTGGGGATCCACACAGGGTGAGGGGCTGTTTCTGGAAAGACACAAGTGAATCCTCTACCCTGGGTTAATATGGGAGCAGTAGATTGCCATTGTTTACTAAGAAGGTCCTTCCATCTCACCAGAAGAAGCGGAGTGGAAGGGGAAGTAGTGGGCCCCAATGTTTGTAGTTCATCTGGTGTACTCCAGGGATATGGGTCCCCCTCTGTTTCTATTAAATATGTTAAGGCAAGACTGGTACGGTTAATGATGGTCCGTCATTGGGGATTGTAAGGGAGTCCATGATGTAGGGAAATGTTACATTTTGAACAGGCATTTATGAAGGAGGCACTGGTGTAACAAGGACCATTATTTTTCAACAACCATGGCTGCTTTAACATTTGAATGCCAGTAGAATATTAGCAAACAGTTACATATTTTACATAGAAAATTTAGAAATCAAACATACGAGGTTGTAACATAAAAAACCATGATGACATTTTGTAACACACTTGAATCTGCATTTGGACATCAAATTTCTCCGTTTTGGTTAATCATCCCTATCTAACACATAAAATATTGTACCTAACTTGTTGTCATTTAGGGGGATATACATCGCATAAGCATTTGTTAGAGGCAGAGGTCTGAAGCTGAACCAAAATTCTGTCACCATAAACAATCCCCATTTTACATTTTGGAAAACCAGTATATCAGGAAGCATGAATATATGAATACACCATGAAGTTAACAACAAGCATTTGTCATAACCATATGAAAATCTTTGTATGGGCATTTTTAAAGCAAAAACCTTTAGTGTTACTGCTTTTAATGATGACCAATGTGAACATATTACAATAAGATTGTCATATAACTTTAGTTGAGATGTCTCCCATAAGGCTATGGAGATCATTGGAGCCTCCAATCAATGAACAAGAGTTGGTAAAAGGTTACCAGGTGGTCACTTTCTTATTCATCAATTTAAGTCCCATCCAATGATCCCAACCCCAAGGGATATTTGTTTAATCATTTTTATAATAATTTTTCTTAAGAAAACTCCAATCATAACATTTAACATATTATTTTTGAACAATGAGAGACTCCCAGATTATGATAAGCAACAATGTACAGTACATTTACATAACTGACTTTAACATCATTTTGACTAACTGGGAACCCAGGTGGAAGCATGTGTTGTAATTTTATAACTCAAATAAATATTGATTAAATGATTATAAGTGCAAAAGATAAAAGGAAAAAGGAAAACTGAGCTCAAAATAAAAAGAACAGCTGTTCACAGACAGACAAATGGACAAACATGGACAATCTGTACAGATTCAAACATACGTAGAAACAAACACAGAATTGTCAGTGTCCACGAGAACTCTCCAAGTCATAGACTGGACAAACAGACAGATTCACAGGCAGACTAATGAACATCTTACACAATCAGAGTGCACTCAAATATATTTTAGCCAAATTGAATTACACAAATTTGCCTACAGCTGTACATTTTGTAATTTGAAATAGACTAGTCAGATTTGTTGTAGGTCAATTAGCAGAGATCTCTTATCAAAGAATTTGAAAAAGACAAAATTTTATCTATAATTAACCTATTTTTGTCATTGGGCTTAGCATGTACTTCTATCATCTATCTGGACTTTTTTATTTGTAATTACCATCTCATGGGCATCTTGGGTCAAGTCTAGCTTCATTCTTTTCTATCAACTCTGGCGTGGTCCCCAAGGCATCACTGTCGTTGGACTGGGCATCAATTTCTTGAGAGGAATCAACACCTTTTCTGGGTTTGGGCTCATGATACAGCTGGATGGCACACATTGGCACCCAGATAGGCCATTTAGCTTTTCCTGGAAAAACACAAGCATACCCTCGACCGCACATTAGCACTGGACTGGGTGTTTTTATTATCCAGTATGAAGATATTTCCAACAGACTGGTTTTAGACTTTATTTGATTGCATTATCTTTCTGATTCAGTAGTTACATCTGTATTAGAATTTAAATATTGTAAATGGTATATACTGCCAAATGAAATCCATGATGAGGTGAACTCTCCCTTTTTTTTTGAAGTTTAAATTTTGAGCACATTTTACTACTTTTAGACCTGAAGATTACAATGAATTTTTGTGGTAAGGTGTAAAGAAAATGGAGACTGCATTTTATATTTAGTTACCTTGGGCTCTCTTGTGACATGCAGGTGGTGCTCCTGCTCTGGGACGGAGACCCCACTGTTGTTGGGGATCTGAGCACCAGTGCAGTGTAAACTCTGGATTTATAAAGCATGTGCACAGGTGATAGGAAAAACCAGAGTAGCTCAGGCAGGCCAGAGCCGTGTCCTACCTCTCTAATAAGTATCAAAAGATCCAAAATTCCTAGGTACCTTTTCTTTACTTACAGATTTTCCAATTTTTGTCAAGGGAAGAATAACCAATTGAGCAATACAATAATCTAGGGAGATTTGAACTGTGGTTTGAGTAGATTGAACCATAATCCTGATTTTTCCTTGCAGCTGAAACAAGCAACATTGTTTTTATACCTTCCTTCTCTGGGCCAAACTCCAGGCTCAGTGGAGGCTTCAGTGTCCTCCCCTGCCTGGGGGCTTATAATAAGCAGGGAGAGGAGCAGAAAGCAGCAGTTTTTATTAAGTAACCTTTTAAAATTTGTAGTGGACTGTCCAATGGTATCTCTCACAAGGGGCATTGTGGTTAGTTTGGGGTATAGAAAAGGCAAATTTTGGTTGGTCTTCAGGGTGTAGGGAGATGAAAAAGAAGCAATCCTTTACATCAATACTTGTGAATTATGTTTGTTGTTTCTTGGGTCCCTTTTTTGTTGCCAGGCTGAGAGTTGTCCTGTTTGGAGTTTAAAGGGCTGTTGTCTACCAGTCTTAGAGCAGCAGTCTGTCTCCCAGCAATAACCACGCGTTTGCATTTGGGGCACATTGTTGTTCACATTCATCCTTATAGATAGCCAGCCAGTCTAGGTATTGACTGCTACTAAAAATGACTCTTGCTAGCTGTTTCCAGTCAGTGGGACAATTAAGTTCCATACTGACTGTTTCAAGGAGTTGTTGGGCAAAAGGTCCTTGGATTCCATCCTCCTTGACTGCCTCCCAGAGGCACTTTAATGTGGTATGTTTGTGAGGATACCAGTGCAGAGGGCAAGCAGGATTCTGGTGTAAATTAACAGGAAATGCATCATTTACCTCTTTTTCCCATTCCCAATGTTTTGCCTGATTATCCAGAGTATGGCACAAGCCCTCATAATAATCATGCCATTCGGTAGTGGTAGACTGAGATTTTCTATTTATATTTGTCTGACAGTACGATTTCCATGGATCTTTAGGGTGTAATGACCCATCATCGCCAGTAGGTGGTGATGCCAAGTAGGCAGGCTAGTCCTCCCTGTTGAGTTCCGCTTTCGTCTGACTGGGTAGAGCTTCTGGTCTGTCAGCGCATGGCGAACTCAGCTGGGGTGGGGACCCTTCTCTCGGCACCATCTTTGGAGCCTTTAAGGGCTCCAGAGAAGGGTAGATTTTCGGGGGAATAGAGGCCCTCTCCTCCATTAAGTTTACCCAATCCTGCTGACTCAGCAAAATATCAGTCTCCAAGTTGCGGGTAAGGGATGGACCCCCCCCATGGATGCCACTGCAGTGCAAGTGGCAGGATCTGCTAACAGCAGGAAGGCTTCTGCATTGACCCCAGTGATGTTGTCTGAGCCCATCAAACACGCTCAGATGGTAAGTAAAGCAGGTTGGAGCCCCATGTTGCTCCGCCACTTGGACTCACTTTAGGAGCCGAGTCCAAGTCTGATGGTCACATAGGTAGGAGGTGTGGAGCCAGGGATTAAGGGTAAGAAGGATTCCCAATACTGGGAAAGGGTGGAATAGGCAATTTTGCATTGCCTAGCTTGCAAGAGGGCAGCAAGAACCTGTGCCTGCAGGTGCTGCTCCTTGCGAAGCACAGGGCCCATGATGTGGGAGGGGGCCACTTACCGAATCTGAGGAGGCACAGTTGCGCCATGTTGGGTGCCACTTGCAGCCTTTATGGGGCTGTAGGGGACTGATAAGGGGCGATGGAGAGACGACTCCGGAGATCAGGCTGATAGCAGAGATCAGATTTTATTAAGGAAGTACAGGAGTATATATAGGCTGAGGAGGAAGGGCGGAAGTGAGCCCAGAGGAAGGGCAGGATTGAGCTTCAGGAAGGGCGGAAGTAGGCTTAGGGAAGGCGGGGATGCACTTTGGGGCAGGCTCCGAGCGGGGCCACCCTGGCAGGGATGCTCTACTCGGTGTGCTGAGGAGCGGGGTGTCTGAGTGTGCTCAGACTCTCTCTTCTGCCAGGGCAGCCAGCCAGACCCCAGGACCTTGACCTCCCACACCTCTTTGACACACTTTCTCCTCCGTAGAAAGTGTGGAAATCTGACCTGCTCCCCATATTTGTACTTCTCCAACTCAATGATAAAGTTACAGCTCAACTGTCACTAACTCTTTTTCTCATTGTCTTCTAACAGGTTTTTTTTCTTCAACCCAGCCAGTGAGCTACAACACCCCAAGGTCATTGCAGAGCACATAATTCCAAGTAGGTAGGATCTACATCCCCTTCCAGTAGAAGGTAGATACATGAAGACAAACACTTCCATTCCCTCAGCAGCCCACAATGATGGAGATATGTTGAGGGGAGGAAGGTAGGGAGTGGCTAAAACTAGCTGGGCAAGTAGGTGTGATCCATTAATCCCCAGACACATGCACAGAACAGTTCCCAAACCCTGCACAAGGACTTTTCTCCATAACTTCAGCAGGTTTTTAAAAAGAGGAATGAGAAGGATTTACTAGAGGTAAATAAAAAGCAGAGTGCAGGTGCTCAGGGAAATGAGGTACAATACAGTTGGAAAATGGTGGATCATTTATTTGTTTTGGGAGGTGAAAATCTATGGAATTTTATAGTCTATAGTTTTAGTCTTAGTTTCAGTCTGAGTCTCAGTCTCAGTTTTAGTGAGTGGGAGAAGATGGCTGCCTCCTAGTGAGATAATGGTCTATTCCTATGGGAAATTCTAAAAAGGTTGTCCCTTCTTGGATGAAATAAGACCATTTACAAGTAACAGGAAATGGGCAGGCCCATTTGCAGCTGAACGAGGGTTGCCTAGGCTTGCTGTCTAGAGAGAAGGAAAAAAAGTAAATAAACAAGGTTTGTGCTCTGAAGCAGTAGTTTTTCTTCAAAGTACAATTTTTAAAATTTCAATTTCCTTGTGTCCTTTATACCTAGCTTTATTTCTTCTATCCTACTTGATTCTCCCTCCCCCACTCCAACTCCCAGACTTTGGTCTTACTCTTAAGGGGTTACAAAAGGTCAATTGTCCATCTTCAGTAACTGCTTCAGACTGAGGAGGGGCAGTGATCTTGCCTACTAGCCAGGGACCTGAAAGCCTCCTCCTGACTGATCCAAGGGAGACGTAGAAATAACAGGTTCCCGTGTTTGAAGAACCATCATTTTTGATAGTCTGAAAATGAGGGCAAGGACACATAAGGCATTAGTCCACAACAACAGTGAATTCTGCAACAGACAAGAATTCTAATGCCCAGTATCATAGCCAGAAAAGTGAGGATTTTTTCCCACCAGATTGTTCCAGGGAATCAGGATGCCAGCCAGTCATTAAAGAATATTAAATGTGGCTAGAGAAAAAAAATTCCCCATGGCCTTCAAATGAAAGATCTCATTTATTGGCCTTTGAGAGATATTAGACCTGGTTGCAAGCTTTAAAAATATGCTCTATAGCTGTTCTATAAAATTTTGAAGTTTTACCCAGTCATCTTGTAAAGTTGATGCATGGTAGCCCAGATGCCATAGAAGTGGACAATTGTCCACAAATCCAGCTTGTATCCCTGTTAAGCTTTTGGCATACTGCTAGGCCAAGTCAAAGAAAACATGAATTCCCCCATTGGAAAATGGAATAAGTTAGGAAAAAAATGAAGAGTCTGATTTTGATTTTAGCAGATACAATACTGCCTATATTTAGGTCAAATGAACTTATCTAATTTATCCTGAATCAATCTTATTTTTCCTGAAGAGTATTCATACATCATCCAAAGGTTCACAGGAGTACTGATTACAGGTCTCTTTCTCCTTGACTTCTCAATCCTACAACATCAACAATTCTTCAAGGTTCATGCAGGGTGATGTCCACTTTCTAGAGAGGGACTTTGAGGGGTGACAGGCAACTTTAATTCTCTAGGGGAGCTAATGTAGGAGCATGTGGTCTTTTCCCCATTTGGAGGAGAGGGTGGTCTTCCCTCTTTATAATGAGGACACAACCCAAGTGGAGAAGAGCCCCAGTTTATTGCAATTTTTTCACAAGTGTCCAAGCTCTCCCCAGTGGTAACAGCCATCTGGTCTCTTATTCTCCCTCTTTGTAGGTGGAGTCTTTGGGTCATTCTAGAAAGGCAGGATTGTGTTTTCTTTTTTTAAAATTTTATTTAAAGAGAAAAAAAGCAATACAGAAAAAAGGGTAGAAACAATACAGAACCTCAAAAAAAACATAAAGAAAAACATAAAGAAATCACTAGTTGACAAACCACATACTGTCCTCCCAGAAATAGCTGTTCATGTTACAAAATTAAGACATACAAAGTGAACAAACAGTGAAGCTGCAAATAGTTCTGTTCAACAGTCCAACAAAAACCTGGTAATATGGTTATCAATCCCACACACTTAAACATACATGCAGTTATATCCTTTAGAGCATTTTCTTTTCCTCTTTTTGCTTTTTAAGTACATTGTCTATTTAGTTATATTATGTTTCAGATTTCTCAGTACCTTATTGATCTGTGTTGTTTTTAATCACCTTAGATAATTCTGTTGTTTTGTTTTTGAGTTTCTCTTCATTCATGTCACATGGATCAGCTTTGGTGGAGCTGGGAGTTTTTGGAGGTATTTTGTTATCTTATTTTCTCATGTTCTCTTGTTTTATTTTTATTTAATTTTTATTAACTTAGAGGTAGTAATATACAACAAAACAGGATAGAATAAAGCCAATTGAGACAGTGCGGTGAAATTGGCACAGAACATCACAGCAGGTCACCAGCACTGCAGTAATAGGCAACATTGTATACCTCGTTGTCTTCACAATAGTTGTTCTTCTACTAGGTACAGCAAAATCAAAGAAATACACAACATTATAGAACACATCAACACAGAGTATTGAATAGAGCAACACCGTTAATCAGGACAAATCAAAATGGCGATAAAATTATCTGCCTTCAGAGATAGTAGAAGGAAACTCCCCCCACTTGCTGTACCAATTTTGGTCCCCTCCTAAGAGATACCCAGATCCCTGGATCCCAATTGGGTTTTTTTGGTTTTTTTTTTTTTTTTTT
>PVJX010043161.1:0-13008 GCA_004027295.1 Dolichotis patagonum | reverse complement strand
TATTTTTGAATTATAAATTACAATTTACCAAGCCAAATAAACCCTTAAATATAAGAAATTTCTATTTCTGTTAAGAATGACAGCTAATAAATGACTAATAGAATAAATTATTTGGCACTCTACAATATCTTCTAAGGAAAATATCAACTCAGACAAGAATTTTAAATTGATATCAAAACCACTAGTCTTACTTATGATGAGAAAACAATGAATTGTGTGTACATATCAAAATAATACCATATTTTTGTTTTTACTTGTTGGAAAGTAAGTGTATGTGTAAAATTAAGGGCTCTGGCTGCCAACTACTCTAAGCATTGAATCTTATTAATATTAATGGTAGAATAGACCAAATGTTTCCTAATGGTACTGCATAAAAGTGTACAGTTATAACTGTGGACATGATTTATGTAATTGATTAATCTAAATTACTGAAAATTTGTATGTAACTTTCAGAATATAAAATCCACAAATGACAGTCTACATAGTACAGCACAGATGCTGAAGTGTTTGACTATCTATTGGATTTCAGACCAGGTCTTTGCAAATAATGAGTCAGTAAATGTAACTTGCTAGGGATGCTGGGTATCATAGCCCACAAATGTAATCCTCGCACTTGGGAGGCTGAAGCAGGAGGATTTTCATGAGTTTGAGAACTGTGAGTTCAAGTCCTCTTTCAACTATCTAGCAAGACCTTGACTTTTAAAAAAACTACAAACTAATCACTGGTTATGTAAAAGCAAGTGAGGAAAAGTGAAAATCACATAGAATATCTGGCTCTGGGATGCATTCTTTAAAGAACCACCTAGTAAAAAATACTAGAGGATATTTAGTGAAATTTGTGCATAACATTATAATATAAAATAAAAATATTTTATGAAAGGTGGATATCATGAAGGATAGAAAGTATATTTTGAAATGTGGTATATGTAGTAAATTTAATTTTCATTGAAATATATATTTGTATACAAATATAAAATCATCTGGGAGGATACACCAAGAGGTCAGAAAAGCAGAGCTCTGAGATTGGAGACTGGAAATAAGTAGTGTGTTTCCTTTCTTTTTTAGATCTTTAGTCTCAAAGTTTTGACAAATTTTGTTAGCAAGATATTATTTAGTTAAAAATAAAATATCATAGCCCAACCCCTGAACATGTGTGTAGGTTGAATCCCAGCAAACAGGGAAACCTTGGAACTTCAGTTCCAGGAGGTAAGTCCACACCCTGCATCTGAAATCAACCTAGGAAGCACGGGAGATATCCCAGGGCTTAACTGGGCCATGACCAACAAACTTGAAGCAGCTAGCAGGGGCTGCAATTCAGTCCCAGGCCCTGAACAGGTGCAGATTGAATTCCAGTGCACAGGGGAGCCTTGAGACTTCTCTCCCATGTAGTAAGACCATGCCCTATATCTGAAATCATCCAAGGAAGCACAGGAGTCCCCACAGGCCTAACTGGATCATGCCCAGTGAACTCCAAGTAGCTATCAGTTGCCTGCAGTCTGCTCTGGGAGCGAAAAGTGGGCCAGGTGATTCCCAGTGCACAGTGAAAGCTTTGAAATGTCACTCAAAGCACAGAAATATAGGAAAATGACAAAATGAAAGAGCAAAATGCAATCTTGAACTTCCACCCAACCCAAGCAAGTGAAGGATGCATGGACACAGAAGAAAATACAAGCCATACACCTGAAATTGCTGAAATTATATCAAATGAAGTAAAGAAACAACTCTGGAAAGCTATAAAAGAACCCAAATCAGAAACAGTCTCACAGGAAAAAGAAGAAATGATAAATGTAATGAAAGAAATGCAAAACGCGTCTGAAAAAGACATAGTTAAAAAATTAGAGAAACAATTCAAAAAGATGGAAACTCTGAATGAACAATATAAGAAACAAACAGAATGCATGAAGCAGATTCAAAGAAATATACAGGAAATCGAAAATTCCATCAAAAGTTGGCAAAAACACCTTAATGAAAGTGAAGATAGAATCCAGACCTCGAAGATAAGATTGCAGCTAGTGAAAAGGAAAGGAAAGATCTTTTAAAAATAACAAGGAATCATTAAGTAATAATTCAACAGCTGCAAGATGATGCAAAGAAAAACAACATAAGATTAATAGGGATAAATGAAAAAGATGACAACACAAATGATATCAAGAGGCTATTTACAGAAGTAGTATCTGAAAATTTCTAAAACATGAGAATGGAAACTGACATATAGATTAGTGAAGCACATATAACTCCAAATAGTCATAATCAAAATAAAACTACAACCAGACATATAATAATCACCAACCAGAAATCCAACATAAGAAGAGAATACTAAAAGCTGTTAAAGAGAAAAGACAGATAATCTATAAAAGAAAACTTATCAGAATCACAGCAGACTTCTCAACAAAAACAATAAAGTCAAGAGCATGAAGTGAAGTATTTCAAATCCTAAAGAAAAATGACTTACAACCCAGACTGATGTACCCTGCAAAACTGTCCTTCAAAATGGATGGAGAAATAAGATAGTATCATGACAAAGAACAGCTGAAGAACTTCATGATCACCAACCCAACCATGCAACTTCATGATCACCAAACCAACCACTAAAAGACATTCTAGATACACATAGGAAAAAAACCACTAAGCAAGACAGACAATTAAACACAAAGGAAAGCTAAAGATACAGCAGCAGACAGATAACATGTCAACAATAAACTAATTATATATATATATATATATATATATATATATATATATATATATCAGTTTATATCAGTTAAAACTATTAATGTAAATGGCCTCAATTCATCAATCAAAAGACACAGACTGGAAGAATGGATCAAGAAACAACATCCAAACATATACTGTCTACAAGAAACCCATCTAACCCAAAAGGAAACACATATACTGAAAGTCAAAGGATGGACAACAATACTTCATGCAACAGGAAACCAAAAACAAAGCAGGTGTCACTATTCTGTTTGCAGACAATGTTTTTCTGAAGAGATAACGAAGGTCACTACATACTACTTAGGGGAAAACTTCAAGAGGAAAAAATAACAATCTTAAATATGTATGCACCAAATTCCAGAGCACCCAGCTATACAAAGCAAATATTAACAGAAATGAAAAACCAAATAAGCAGTAACACAATTATAACAAGAGACCTTAAAATGCCATTGACACAAAGGGACAGATCAACTAGACAGAAAATCAGCAAAGACATAACAGAACTGAATCACACCTGTGAACAAATGGACTTGATAGATGTATACAGAGTGCTCCATCCAACAACATCAGAATATATATTAGTATCAGAAGTACATGGGATATTCTCTAAAATTGACCATATACTAGCCCACAGAACATATATTAGTCAATGCAAAAGAGTTGTAACTATCCCAAGCATGTTATCAGATCAGAGCATCATGAAACAAGAAATTAATGATAAAAGAAATGGCAAAAAATGCACAAACACATGGAAACTGAAAATACACTCTTGAGCAATCAGTGAGTCATGGGGGAAATTAAAGAAGAAATTAAACAATATCTACAAGCAAATGAAAATACAAATACAACTTACCAGAATTTGTGGGATGCAAAGAAATCAGTCCTCAGAGGAAAAGTTAATGCACTGAGTTCCCAAGTCAGGAAAGCAGAATGAACACAAATAAAAAACCTGATGCTACACCAAAAACACCTAGAAAAAGAGCAAGCCAAGCCCAAAGCCAAAAGAAGGGAGGAAATTATAAAGATTAGAACAGAATTTAATGCAATAGAGACTAAGAAAACAGTACAAAGAATCAATGAATCAAAGAGTGGGTTCTTTGAAAGAATAAATAAAATTGATAAGCCCCTAGCCAACCCTATTTTTAAAAAGGAAAGAAAAATTCAAATTCATGCAATAAGGAATGAAAAAGGAGAAATCACTACAGACTCTGTGGAAATACAGAAGATTATCAACAACTATTTCAAAAACCTCTACTCTCATAGATTCAATAACACAAAAGAAATGGACAGATTCCTAGAAACATATGAGCTACCAAAGCTGGTTTAGGAAGATGTAAAACTGCTGAATAGCCCAATTTCAATTAGAGATATTGAAAATGTACCTAATTCTTTGCCAAAAAGAAGAGCCCAAGCCCAGATGGATTCACTGCAGAAATCTACAAGAAATAAAAGAAGACTTCATGTTGACACTCCTCAAACTCTTCAATGAAATTGAAACAATTTTTCCTAAGATATTCCTGGAAGCAAATATTACTCTAGTACCAAAACCTGAGAAAGACCCAAAGAGAACTATAGGCTAATCTCCCTAATGAACATAGATGCAAAAATTCTCAATAAAATATTGGCAAAAAGAATGCAGCAAATCATCAAGAAGATTATACACCACAACCAAGTGGGATTCATTGGAAGAATGCAAGGATGATTCCACATATGTAAATCAATAAATGTAATCTACCACATGAAAAGAGCCAAAGGTAAGAACCACATTATCATCTCTATAGATGCAGAAAAAGCTTTTCAGAAGGTCCAACACTTATGCATGATATGAAACTTACAGAGAATCTGAATAGATGCTCTTTACCTCAATATAATAAAGGTCACCTACAACAAAACAACAGCTAACATCATAGTAAATGGCGAAAAGCCTTCTCTTTAAAATCAGGCACAAGACAAGCGTATTCCTTATCACCACTCCTATTCAACATAGTACTGGAACTACTAGCCAGAACAATTAGATAAGAGAGATAAATAAAAGGAAGAAAGATAGGAAAAGAGGAAGTTAAATTATCATTATTTGCAGACAACATGATACTCTACATAGAAGACCCCCAAAATTCCATTGAAAGACTCCTATGTATAATAAATAAATTCTGAAATGTAGCTGGATACAAAGTGAATACTCAAAAATCAATAGCATTCCTATACACTAACAACAAAATCACTGAGAGTGAAAGAAGAGAAGCCACACCCTTCACACTAGCATTCAAAACAAATGAAATACTTAGGAATTAATCTAACAAAGTAGTAAAAGATTTATTCATGGAAAATTATAATACCCTGAAAAAAGAAATCAAAGAGGACCTCAGAGAATGGAAAGACATCCCTTGTTCATGGATACGAAGAACAAACATTATGAAAATGGCAATTCTCCCAAAATTACTATACAGATTCAATGCAATCCCAATGAAAATACCACTCACATATCTCATAGATCTAGAGAAATCACTCCTAAAATACATCTGGAACCAGAAGAGACCTAGAAGAGCAAAGGCAATTCTAAGCAGTAAAGGCAAGGCAGGCAAGAGGCATCACAATCCCTGACTTGAAGTTATACTACAAAGCTACTGTAATAAAATCAACATGGTACTGGAATAAAAACAGACCTGTAGATCAATGGAATAGATTGGAACATACAACCACAACTACAAACACACTCAACCCCCTTATCTTTGATAAAGGAGCCAAACATGTTCACTGGAAGAATGATAGTATCTTTAATAAATGGTGCTGTAAAAACTGGCTATTCATATGCTGAAAACTAAAACTAGACCCATGCCTATGACCATGTACTAAACTAAAATCTAAATGGATCAAAGATCTAAATCTTAAAACAGAAATACTAAATCTGTTGGAAGGCAAAGTCATAAAAATCTTGAAGACCTAGGGGTAGGTAGAGAATTCATGAATAAGATACAAACTGCACGGGAAACTCTTCCCAGAATCAATAACTGGGATCATGTCTTATTAAAAAAATTTTTAAGGTCAAAAGAAATCTCCAACAAAGTAAAAAGGAAACAAACTGGGAAAAAAATCTTAGTGTACTGTCCCTCAGACAAAGGACTTCTGTCTAGAACTTATAAAGAATTTTAAAAAATCAGACCCTCAACTTCAAAGACCCAGTCCAAAAGTGGACTTCCAAGATGAATACACAGTTCTCAGATGAAGAAATATGAATGGCAAATAAATACATGAAAAAATGTTCATCATCATTAGTCATTAGAGAAATGCAAATTAAAACCACACTGAGATTCCATCTCACTCCAGAAAGAATGTTCAGGATAAAGAAATCTTTCAACAACAAATGCTAGAGAGGCTGTGGGGAAAAAGGAACTCTTCTGCACTGTTGGTGGGAGTTTAGACTGTTGCAGCCACTGTAGAGGTCAGTCTGGATATTCCTCAAAAAGCTGGGTTTTGAAGTCCTATTTGACCCAGCTATTCCACTTCTAGGTATATCCCCAGAAGATCTGAAAACCATCATACCACAGTGATTTATGTGCACCCATGTTTGTAGCAGCACAATTTGTAATAGCCAGATCTTGGAAACAACCTAAATGCCCATCAATTGCTGAATGGGTAAAAAACAAAAGTTGTATATTTATACAATGGAATACTACTCCACTATAAAGAATGAGCTCATTGAGATACCTATAAGTAAATGAGTGCAATTTCAAACCATTCTCATTAGTGAAATAAATCAAACTCAAATGTATAAATACTGCATAATCTTCCTAGTGTAAGAAATGGTAATAGTACATAAGATACAAAGAACTCAGTAAACACAGTGAAAGGACAAGAATCTGCTTGAATGGGAAAAAAATAATATCTCATGGTAAATAAGAAAAAGGAAAAGGAAAATAAAATGTCTAAATTTATATAAACACACAGCATAGTTAAGATGATTGTGCTACAAACACTATAAGTTCTTGGAACAAAAAGTTAACATTCATAGAATTGAAACGATTGTGCATATTATTGTGTGGTGATCTGAGGAACTCTTGAAGATCATTATGTAAAATAACCCTAGTTATGCTCATACCATCTTGTTTGGGATGCCTACATTGTCAGTGTTCTGGGCTCTTTGCTATTGTTGTTTATATGTCTTTTTCATTTTGTGTTTTTCTAGAAATTTGTTTTGTTTTGTCTTGTTTTGTTTTTCTCTCTAATACAGAAAGAATAGCTATACATGTAGAGACTCATGCATGCATAGAACTTCTAAAGAGTTTATGAGAATTGATTATATAATGCACGATGAAATGAACAGCTATTTTGAAGAAAAAGAGGCACTAATATACCCAGTGCTGATTCCATAATGTCATGATGTGAAATCCAGAAATACTATTATTCATTTTTCAGAGTGATTTTAGTCTGTTTTATTTTGTTTAACTTCAGCATATGCAAAGGTATGGACAGTTATTTTCAAGAGAATGAGAGACATTATGGCAGCCATTTTTGGCTTCCCTATGGTCTGGTTTTGAAGACCTAAAATACTTTCATCATCCTGTTCTGATCAGTTTTATACTATTTCATTTTGTATGAATTCATTTTTTGTGAAGATATGGACAACTATTTGGAAGAAAACAAGAGACAATATGATAGACAGTGAAGATCTCCAGTTGTGTTGCTTTGAAATCTGTGTATCTTACATTGTTTTCTTGTGATCTGTTTTGTTCTGTTTAATTTTACCCTCTTTAAAATAAAATTAAAAAAATAAATAAAATATTCTCATGCCTGTATATCATATAAACCCATCAAGAAACCGTTTTGATTATTTAAAGTGGTAACGAATGTTGAGCTAGTACATGCTGTGGCAGGCTGCATGAAGATTATTTTAAGTGAATGTACTGAGAGGGGGAATTTGGACATATGTGAAACTATTTCACAAGCAGCAAATTAAACAAAATATAAAAATAATCCAGTAACCTGAAATGGCTCCAACTGTACTTTCTTTATCAATCCCCAAATAATTAAGTGTTACTGAAACATTTTTGTGGTAGATACCATCAAGTTCCAGAGGTTTGGCTGCTTCTATCTTCACTTTGAAAACTGAATTATGAGGAAAGTAAATCCTGACACTCTTTCAGTGGTGACAGATCATGAAATATTCAGGATGGAGCCATCTCACCAGTCTCCTCAGTCTCATTAACGTTCTATGCTGCCTTTTATGACTCAGCATCTGGACTGCTTTCTGCTAATGGGAAGGAGATCTCTGAACTGTCTGATTGCAAAAGCAATACAAAAGAAATACAGTCATTGCCTTTTCCTCTTTGGAGACTTTCTGTCCATCTGGTTGTATTATTTTATTTTTAATTTAATTTAATTTAATTTACTTTCAAAACGCTTATTAATTTTACATTAGAGAGAACAAATTGACAGCAACATGTTATTTTATCTATTGCTACAAATAAAACTTCTTAAAACTTCATTATATGGTCAGTCAGCACATCTACTTGCCCATTGAAAGATAGTAAATGTTCATTCTGAAGCCTGCAATTTCCAAACCATAGGAACCCATTTTTTCCAAACCAGTCATAAGTAATAAATGTGTACCAATAGTCCCCTTTGAGTTCTGCTCTAAAATGAAACACATTTGTCAGGCTTCCATTCATCCAGAATTGTATGTCCTAAAGATTTCTTTCTAGAAGAAAATATTCTCAAATTAGCTTTTTTTTTTTTGGTACCGGGGATCGAAGTCATGACCTCGCACTTGCCAGGCAGCTGCTTATGCCACTGAGCTAAGTCCCCAGCCCTTAGCATTTTCATGTGTTGATCTGGTAGTGTCTTCTCAAGTAAAGTGCTGTCTCCAAGTTTGTGAGACATCTATCGTAATGGCCAAGACTTTTGCCCTGGCTTGGAGAAGGTTTCACTGCAAAGAATCCTCAAGATTATCATGAAGAAGAATGGATGGAAGTGTGTGTATGAGTGTATGTGTATGTAATACCAGTCATGTATTTGTACATATTTTTATTTTAAAATCAAAAAGAATAAAAACAATGATACAGAATTTCAAAACAAAAATAATAGGAGAATAACAATAGTGAATGTATTACATATTATTATATTCAAAGTAGTTGTTTAGATTACAAAATATAGCCATCAAAAAATGATTAATAAAAGCACGAACTATTGTTTTTGATGAACTGATGGAGATTAGTAATATAATTATCTATCTGGTGTACTCGTGTTTATAACAGCATAACCTGTAATAGCTAAACCTTGGAAAACATCCAAATTCCCATCAACTACAGAATGAATAAAAAGTATGTGGTAATTTGTACAATGGAATACTACTCAGCTATAAGGAAGGATAAACTATAGGCTGTCATAGGTAGATGGATGCAATTTGAGCCCATACTCATAAGTGAAATAATTCAAACTCATATGTATAAACACCACATTGTCTCCATAGTGTAAAAACTGAAGCACTAAATAAGATCCATAGTGTAGAATAGATATGGGGAAAGTGAAAGTGAAATAAATTGCTTAAAAGTAAAGAACAACTGAGATGAGGGAAAGCAGAAATGAAAGAAAGGAAAAGATTATTTATATATATATAAAATTTGATTTTTAATCATATTTGTTAAATCATTATGTATGAACTTTCATCTTATTTTCAGGGTGTTATTAGGTTCTTACCAACTATTCATGTACAATAATATTGTCAGAATATTTGTACTGTGAATTCTAAACTAAGTTCCTTGCTGGGTATAGTGATGCACACCTGTAGTCCCAGTACTCAGGAGGCTGAAGCAGGAGGATCCCTGAAAGTTTGAGACGAACTTGGGCTACAAAGTGATTTCAACGCCAGCTCAAACTGCATAGTGAGACCCTGTCTCAAAAAAATAAATAAATAAATAAAAAGAAAGAGAGAAAGTTCTTCATTTAGCATTTGTATAATATTTTAAATAAAAAATCAAATCCTGCTGATCATTTGGTAATTAAATTAACATTGGTAGCTCTATAGAAAGAAAACTCAAGCACTGGAAAAATGAAAAAGCTGATCACTATTTCTTCAAAAGTGAATTTTTACCTGCACAGGGCCTAAGCCATTCTTGGAAACAGGGTTCTCACAGATGGCAGAGTGGAGGACCTGGTATTGTTATCTAGTGAGTATAACTCAGAGATGATTCTAAAAACCCTATAATGCATAGGATATTCCCCAACAACAAAGGTCTACCCCACTCAAAACATCTAAAATCAAGGGTTAATAAAGTTGATCTATATGTATATAGGCAGATAAAATGCATATCATATATTTAGTTTAAAAAGAATTTTTAAGTTCTCCAATTAAATATATGGAATCAGAACAAATCTATATTCTTTGTGATCATAAAGCTGAGACATTCCAGACATTAGGCAATGTATTTTATATACTGGTTATTATTAGATTCTCATAACACCCATAGTTATAGTTAGTAATTAACTATCTGTTGTCTTGGGTTGCAAAGAGAGTAATTATATACAGGACACATAATTTATATTATTACTTATAATAGTCACCCAGAATTAAATACAAGAAATTGCAAGAAATCTATCCACAATGCTAAAGGCCTAGAAAATCCAGTTGATACCAGTGTTTTCCATGAGTCCAGCTGAAAACCTAAAGCCCATGACAATACCCCCCATGAGTACAACCGGAGCTCTAGAGCCCATGACAATGACTCATGCAAGTCTGTTTCATGGATCTGTGCTGTGGAGGCCCAAAGGTCAGCAGTGGAAACTAGAAAGCCTATGGAGTCATGTGAAGGATCTGTGCCACTAGGTAGACGGTTCTACACTGGAACCAAGAAGTAATGCTCAAAATAAGGACCTGGGCTCCCCGTAAAAGTTCCACAACCATCCTCAGTGAAAATGAGGTCCTGAGCTCCTGCGACAATGAGAACAGTCAAGTATATATCAGGAAACCGGCATGACAGCTCCTCTTGGATACTGAGCAGCACACATCTGCCCCTCTGGAGCCAGGAAGCGTTGCTCAAAGTAAGGACCAGAGCTCCCCCAAAGTGAACTGCATCCACTCTCAGTGACAAGGTCCTGAGCTTCTCCAATGATAACAGCTGAGTTCATATCAGAGAGGCCATTATGATGAGCTCCTCCAGCAGAACCAACGGCTCCCAACAACAATACTTACGAGAATCCACAGGCTTCTCTTCCTCTCCAGTTCTCCTTTTTATGCTGGAAACAGTCCACAGGTAGGGCTCTTCCACTCAGCACCATGCTGGTTCATTTCAGCTGGTATTTAAGTTGACTATCAGTTACAAATCCTTACTACCTGTAAGGAAACTGAAAATTTAAAATAGCAATTTGAATATCTCTTTTGGGGATATAAAGTGATAAATTCAACTTATATCTATACAGATGGAAGAATTTACATGAAAGTTTTAAAAAGATTTGTGCCAGAAGGAATGATTAGAGAAAGTGTTTAATCTTTTATTAGTATATCAGTAAACCTACTACATCTAAATAAAGTATTATTATGTGGTATTTTGTAAAAATTAGGGAAAAAATTTACCAAGATGATACACAAAATGTTAATAATGATATATGTAATCCAAACTATGTTACAACAGTATTTCAAAGAGAAATATAAAATAACACTGTACTAGGAGATTTTAATATATTTTCCTATACACATATAAAGCAAACAACATGTAGAAAGAAAAAGTACTGTACAAAAGCAGGCAAGCATGAACTCTAGAGTGTTCTACATATAAGAAATTAAAGGATGTAATCAGGTGTCAGAGTTCACACATGTAATCCCAGCACTTGAGAAGCCCAGAAGCACTGCAGATTTGAGAGCAACCCCAGCTATATTGTGAGTTCAACGCAAGCCTGAACTGCAAACTGAGACTCTGTCTCAAAATACAAAAACAAATGAAATGAAACATATCATTTGTTCTCCTTTTTTAAAAAAGACTTCACTGAAGTAAATATTTGCTTACGTATTCTCTCAAATGTTAAACAATTCTCTCAAATGATATCTAATGAGAAGTAGTTTGTTTCCTTACTTCATCCGTATACCCAGTATGTAGATGCATTCATTGTTAACTTGTTAAGCTTTCTTTTATTTATATTTACATTCAAATATAAACTTCCTACTGTAGAATATTATAATTGAGCGCCATATGCCCTTTCTCAAATAATAAATATCCACTTCTTGGCCTTCCATAGCTATAATTTTCAGTAAATCAGTATTACCATCCTTAGTACACAACTGTATTAAATAACAATTGAAATACACTTTTACTTTGTGGGTTTAATAAAACTAATAAGTAATAATGTCGATTTCATTTTCTTTTATTCTATTCCTGATTTTCAGATTATCAGCTAAAATGCTTAACCTAATACTGTTAAGCACATCAAATAAACTGCAATTTTGTCTTGTAGTCTTCTCTTCCTTTAATAATTCCACTGGAACATACAGGGTGAGATAGTATCTTCCACTGCATGCATGAGCGAGACGGAGTGTTGGAATGAAACGCTTACATGTAATAGAGCGCTGCAGCACTTGCCTGCTCTAGAGGAACAGGTATTAAATATGAGACCATCTATACTAAAAGTATGTTTTTGTTGTTTTTGAGCCCTGGATATCAATCCCAGGTGCTCATTAGGCAAGTGCTCTACCACAGAGCTACCACATTACTAACATACCCCCTTTTATCTTCCTTCCTTCCTTCCTTCCTTCCTTCCTTCCTTCCTTCCTTCCTTTTTTCCTTCCTTCCTTTCTTCCTTCCTTCCTTCCTTCCTTCCTTCCTTCCTTCCTTCCTTCCTTCTTTCCTTCCTTCCTTTGTTCTCCTTTCTTTGTATCAATTCCTAGATCTCTGCTTTCAGAAAATGATTTATATTTCATTGTGGGACTTTCTGATGGTCTGTGATAGCAATTAACCTCTCTGTTTACTCTTCCAATTTTTAACATTCAATAGTCACTCTTTTTTAACTACTATGCCTCAAGTGATTTAGGTTATGATTAGCTAACATGCTTATAAAACACAACAAAATTCATGTAGTACAAAATTCACTTAGTTTAAGAAAGTGTTGGACAGGCCAAGCAGCACTTACCAGATACCTGGTGATTCCCAGAGAAGACTGTAGACATCTCAGTTGTTTCCCTCACTGAATCGGAATCATCCTATGACAGCGGAGTGAGCCTATAGCACATGGGCCACAGCAAGCAAGCAGAGCCCTCTCTGTCCACCCATGAGCCAGATGGGCCCAGTCGAGTATTGACAAATTATTGGC
>PVJX010043160.1:0-14100 GCA_004027295.1 Dolichotis patagonum | reverse complement strand
TGTTTGACTATATCATACTTGATGATATGAATAGCAGTTTTGAAGAAAACAAAACATTATGACAGCTATTGCTGATTTAATATCATCCTTCTTAGAAGTCCTACCATGCTTTTTTTGTTCTACTACCATTGGTTCTATCACATTGTGTCTTATTGGAATTTGAATATGTGTGATAGCTCAAACAAATTTTTTTTCTTTTCTATCAAAAATGAGATATTATAGTACCCATTGAACATTTTATGTTATTCGGTTGAGAAAGCCCTGTAATTCTTTCACTCTATGCATGGCTTTATACTATTGTGTTATGTTTGATATTATTGTATTTGAAACTATGCTCAACTATAGCAGAGTAAGAGATATGGCGTTAGCTACTGTTGATGTCCAGTTGACTTAATGTAAAGTACTGTGTTGCCTATGTTGTCCTGTTCTGATCTGCTCTGTACTGCCCCTTTTTGTTTTATTCTCTTTCAAATTAAAAAAAAAAAATTTAAAAAAAAAGCAATTCAGAGCGAATAGGTTTTTAAAACTTACTCCATTCACTTGCACACTTTCTGTAAGTTGCTCTGGTTTTTAGGTGCAGGTATTTAGGTGCACTTGATGTCCATTTCCAAAATAATATGAAATTTAATCATTGAGTAGTTGATTTTTCTGGTTAAAATTTTTTAATTCAGTTGTGTGGTAACTCTGGGGCAGGTGGTTGATGATGCATGAGAAGTCTTTTCCAAATAATATATGAACATGAGAAAATGTGGGCTTTAACAGTAAAAGTGGAGCTGTATATGGTGATACATGCCTGTAATTTCAGCACCCTGGGAGGCTGAGGCAGGAGGATTGTAAATTCAAGCCCAATGTATTAGTCAGGGTTTACTAGAGAAACAGATATAACACAAGATATACAAATGTATAAGAAATTACAAAGGTGGCTTATAGTGGTCAGCCACAAAGTCAGGTGAGGGAGTGTGCAAAGGGTGGCTACATGCTGGAGGTTGAAGCATCCAGCCCGAGGGCTGAAGCTTACTGCAGTGTCCCAGTGCAGGTCCACAGCAGGAGGCTGATGAGTCTACAATGGAACACTGAAAAAGTCGGTGACAGAAGGCTGAAGAGTCCCAGGCAGAAGCCCAACAGTCTGAATCAGAAGCTGGGAGAGGACATCCAAACTCAAGCAAAGGACTGGAGCTCCTCTGAAGAACCAGTAATTAGTGCCTCCTTGTTTGCCTCTGTTTGTATGCAGACTGCTACCCTGGGGTGGGTGTAGCACTCACGCCATCTGCTGTGACCTCTTGCACACTGAGGATGTTACAAACTAGGGACCCTGGCCCCCTGCTGAGTCACTTAGTAAACTTCCCACCTCCTCAAATTGATACAAGGAACAATATCCTAGAACCAAGCCTTTGTCCTCTACACCCCAAGATGTAAAGCTGCTGAGTCACTTAGTTAACTTCTAGACTTCTCCAGTTGACACAACATATAAACCATAACATCCAGCCTAGGTAATTTAGTAAATTAGTGAGACTCTATTCCAAAATTTAAAAAAATGAATGCTGGGCATGGTGGTGCAAGCCTGTAATCCCAGCACTCAGGAGGTAGAGGCAGGAGGGTCACCATGTGTTCGAATCCAACCTGGGCTACATAGTGAGTTCAAAATCAGCTAGGACTATATAGTGAGAGCTTGTCTCAAAAACCTAAAAACTATAATAAAATAAGAAAAAGCCTGGGAATGTAGTGCAGTGTAAGTCCCTGAGTTCAATCCCCAGTACCAGAAGGAAAGAAGGAAATTTAAAAAGGAAGGGAAGGAGGGAGGGAGGCAGGCAGGCAAACAGTAAAACTAGAAAGAACACATGTAAAATATATTTTTCCTATATTCCCAATGTAGCTCAGTCTCCTTCGGTCACTCTATTGGCCTCCAAATTTATGTGAAGAAACTGGTTAGAAAGGGCAGGGGGAGGGAGCAGTCAAACTTCAGTGAGCAAACACGCGGGTTACCAAACAGGAGTTGTAGAGCAAAGAAGCCCTCAGAAGTGGGTCTAAGTGGTGCTACATCAGCAATGTCAGGAGGAGTCCTGCTGTCATCACAAGCTGGCACTTAGTCTTCCTGCCATTACTTTTTGTTGCTTTGCTTTGATCCTTGTTAGAAAGGGGCAAGAAGGAAAAGATTCCAGCTGATAAAGAGACTCAGGAAGGATAAGTTTATTACTAGAACTCACAATGTGGGTCTGAGGAATTTATAAAAAGCTCAATCTCTAGTCTAAAAGTAGCAGCTGTAAAATTCATTGTTACTGGCCTTCACATGTCACTAGGACACCAGCAATTATCATTAATCCTTTTTAGTTCCTCTCCACTCTTACTGCCTCATTGCTAGAAATGTTTACAGGCTAGGGTTCATTAATATGATATTTATTTATTTATTTTAAAAGAGGTAAAATTAAACAGAACAAAGCGGATCACAAGAAAGCAATGTAAGAGACATAAATTTCAAAGCAAGACAATCAGAGATCTTCGCTATCTATCCTATTGACTCTTGTTTTCTTCCAAATAGTTGTCCATATCATCACGTACAGAGAATCACATGAAAACAACCTACTATGGAATTGATCTGAGCAGAACGAGGAGGGCACTTCAGGTCTTCAAGACCAGACATTAGGGAAGCCAACAATGGCTGTCAGAGTGTCTCTCATTCTTTTCAATACAGCTGTCCATACCTTAATGTGTGTTGAACTTAAACAAAACAAAACAGGCTAAAATCACTCTAAACAAAGAATGATAGTATTGCTGGATTTCACATCATGACACTGCAGAATCAGCACTGGGTACTGTAGTGTCTCTTTTTCTTCAAAATAGCTGTTCATTTAATCATGCATTATATAATTGGTTCTCATAAACTGTTTATAAGTTCTACACATGTATGAGTCTCTACATGTATATCTACATGTAGAGGGAAAAACAAAACAAAACATCTACATGTATATCTACATTAGAGGGAAAAACAAAACAAACAATTCTTAGAAAAACATGAAGCTAAAGTCATATAAAACCGCAATACAAGATGATCTACAATGGTTACTATGATATCTCAGCAGTATATAACAACATTAATAAAAACAAAACATTGGAGACATCATAAGACTTCAAAAGCAGGTAATAATCAAACCAGAGTGGGTATCTTAGTGAATCTTACCATCTTCAGTGTAGTTACCTATACTCTCAGACTTGATACTATCAATCATAACAGATTTGAATAAAATCAGTCAATATAAAACAGCAATCTAACAAACCAGATTCAAATAAGATCAGTCATAATAAGACAGTGTAAATTATACAGGGCTTCAGATTAAGTTAATAGGAAATTAAGGATTAAAGCCTCATCACTTGACCCAGTAGGTTTTCTTCCCCCCTCCCCCCTCTCTCTCTCTCCCTCTCTGTCTCCTTAGGAGATTTCACTCTTGTCTTTTGAGACATTGTTTGACAGAGTAAAATGCTTAATCTCCAATTTCTATCCATATTTCCTTGTGGATATTCAGTCCTCTGTTGAAGTATAGTATTCTTACAGGATGACTTATAGAGTATCACAGACTCCTCTGCAAAACTTTCTCCATGCTTCCTAATGCTAATTTACCACAACATTCTTGCATAAAAATAGCATATTACTTACAGTTTATAAAAATCTGTTGGATGTTATTGGTAATTGTTTACACTTATGGGGTAGTTGTGGGCTTAATCGGTGATATGGATTTTGCTGTAACATCTGAAACAGGGGCTTGGTAGAAAACTTAGAAGAGAAGGAGTGGACGCCCTGGCTACGTAGAGCACGGAGGCCAAAGTCACAATGTAGGGAAGGCAGTGTGAGGAGGGAAGGAGAAGAGCACGACTGTGATGAACAAAGGGGCTGAGAAGGGTGCGCTAAAGATGACAGCATCACAGTGTTGGCACTCCGGCATGCTGCTGCTTTATATCTTCTTAAATTCACCGGAAGTGTAAAGTTAGTGCGGGTGATTCACTGGGTTCACTTGTAAATGAGACGAAGACATTAAGGATAGTCATTCTCTATTCTCTTTTCCATCCTATTAAATATGTAGAAAATATATTCTGTACTGAAAAAATCAAAAGAGTCATTTTTTAAAATTCAAATCTTCTGAGCCTGAAAAAAAAAGTAACAGGAATTACATAAGCAAGCCTGCAGTTATAAAATAGATTTGTATGAAAAGACTTCCTACAAGCAGTTAGTGGGAAGACAGAGGAGAGAAAAAAGGAAACTAATATGCTTTCCTTACTGAAGATTCTGTGCAAGCAAAGGGAAATCAATGGCCAGAACAATCTGGAGAACATGATGGGAGGACTCACTGGACCAAGCATGAAACTTAATTATGAGGCATAATCAGCCTGTACGATGAATGCTGAAATTTTTAAAAATTTATAATAAAAGACACATCACCATTCATCTTCCTCAAAATACTCTCTGTCATTTCAATCCCACCATCCTATCATTTCTAAAGCAGCTCTGAAAGTCCTCATTCATGGGTGTCTTTAGTTGTGCTGTCGTGGCTGCCGTGAGATCCTGAATTGATATAAAATGTGCCCATTTCTGTCCTTATGTTTGTCCTCATTCAGTCTGACTCATTAGGTCTGACACCATGAGACTGCTGGATCTTCCCCAGTGTCAAAATGACATGAAAGGTAAACGGGTTGCACCTAATTTTGAACCAAAGAAAACAATTCTAGAATATTAAAGATTTAAATATGGAAAGTAAAACAATAAAATCTTTTAAGGATTCCATGACACACCTTTGTACATTAAATACATTTGTAAGCTTGGGGTAAGAAAATATTACAGAGAGTAGAATACAGAGAGTACTAATAGAGGAGCAGATTGATAAAGCTATGCTAAAATTAAAGGTTTTATTCATTAAAGAACATAAAGAATGAAAGTGAAAACCATAGAGTAAAAAAAAGATATCTGTAGCACATGTAACTTTTATTGAGGATGTCTGAACTGTCCGTTTCTATAAAGAAGATTAAAATTCAGTGGGAAACATGAACACAAACATGTACAAAAGATTTAGATACTTAACAAAAGAGGAAATCCAAATAAAAATGTGGTCACTATCATTAATATAGGGGGAAAGGAGAAATAATAAGAAATCAAAGCTAGAATGAGATGTCAGTGCCAATTTTCTAGATTGACTAAATTTAGAAAATCTGATGATAGCAAATGTTATTCAGAATATGGAGCAATGAAGCTCAAAACCCATATACACACATTAGAAAATAATTTGTCTTCATCTAGTAAAGCCTTAGTAATGGTTACATACTGTAAAAATGTCAGCATAAGTGCATCAGGAGACAGAACGACATGTTCACAATACTGAAAGATTAGGAAAAATGATCATTGAGGTAAAACTGATAAATTGTGGAAAATGGACACTAAAAAATGAAGACACCCAAATTGGACAGATGTATCTGAATCAGGGGAAAATTGACAAACTGCTAAACAACTCCTTCATACTTCGACAGACCTGATGTGTTCTGCTTCTATTAACAGGTGGAAAGCACTTTCGTTATGGGTCCTCATCTGGGCAACAATAACCATCGATTACATGTGGAAAAGGTATTTTCTTTTCACAAAGGTTATATTTTATGTAAAATATTCAACTTATGTCAATGGTCTTCCACATCAAAGGATGTAATAAAAAAATTTAGGCCAGCACTATTGAGAATAGAAAAAAATTAGAGAAGGTGCCTACTGAAGTAAACTTAATAAACTGTGCTATAGTCTCACTCTATTCACCTTCAAAATAGAGCTATACAGAATAATCTGAACCAACGTCTTTTTTTCCAAACATTGAGCAATAGAGTTCAGACTCAAAAGGTCATATTTTCTACAGTTCTGTTGTTTAAAAGTTCAAAAACATTCACAAGCTAAATAGTGGTGTTTAGGGCATAGACTTCCATGGTAAGAATGTGAAGAATGGCCAGAAGACGATGAGCTATAATGGTGGGTGAGGCACAGCTGGGCTTCGAATATTGCCAACACCATGTGAGGATAACTAAGATAAATCACATAGATCCCTTCCTTCATGGTGCTGAATAATTAGGTTCTAAAACCATAGCCTTCAGAATTAGGGTGAATTGTGAGATCACTAGGTAACCCTTGGATTTTTTACTTTCAATTTTTAAAAATGTCCTATCATCCTTAAAGTAAGTATATGATATCGGAATAAACGATATTCCTTTAAATTGTACAAGGTTAGATCCATAAAGCATGTTGACTAGTCTTTCTCAAGATCTAGTAAACATTTTGTAATAGGCTTGTTGCCAATCCCTAGTGTAGAATATGGTAAATTTTGACTTCTACCTTTTACCTAGGACTGGAGTTTTCTTTCCAAAATCCATTTTTAAAAATGGTTCTAGAGTTTATCTCTGCTTGAACACTTCTGAGGCATGAGAATCACTCTCCCCCTGATCACATATCTTCCTCTTTGAATGTCTGTGACTGAACATTTTTAGAATCAGAAGGTTGAATTTGGGAACTGCACCTGCTCTTCAGACTACCAGTTTCAAAATTTGACCAATATATGAGGTGTAACCAAAAAATATATGAATGTTTAAATTTTAAAAATATATTATAGTAAGAGATGCACCACCATTAATTGCCCTTCAGACTATCCCCCCTTGATTTGAACATAATCCACGGCTCTTACTGCTTCCTGGAGGAATTCTGGAAGTCCTCTTTCATGAGTGTCTTTAGTTTGCAATTTAGTTGTGCTGTCATGGCTGCCGCAGTGTCCTGAATCGATTCAGAATGTTTACCTTTCAAGGTTATTTTTATTTGGAGGAAGAGCGGGAAGTCTGCTGGTGCCAGGTCCAGTGAATAAGATGGATGAGCACACACCGTCGTGTTTTGACGAGCCTGCCTTTCCACTGGGCAGCCAACAGCAGCGGCGCTCTTTTAAATCAGCCTTGTAAAGACACAGAATAGGCCTTCCAGAACTGCTTCAGAAAGTGACAAGACTCCTGGGATAGATGTGTTCAAAGTGAGGGGAGTATTTGAGGGGGCTCAATGAAGTGTTTCTTATACTGTAATAATTTTTTAAAATTTAAATATTCACCATACATTCTGATCATTTTATTCAATATAGCCTAAAGTTGCTCAAATCAACCCTCCCATTCTTATTATACTTTCAGTTTAAAATGTCTTTTAGAGGACTCACACGAAGTCTTGATATGCCAGGCCACTTTGGTAAGCTCCAAAAGCAGGAAAATACAGTTACAGTACCGTGCTGACATTTTTCGCAGTGCCAGCTTGCTAGCTCCCTCTACTGACAACATTAGACTTCCCTTACCAAAAGGGTTACAAAGTGCCCTGGCACCAGTGGTCTCATTTGCATGTTCCCTCAGTCAGCGAGACATTGATTTGTCTGGGCCCTGAGCCACAGAGGTGAAATCATTAAATATCCTTATTCATCTTTTATACTATGAGAAAATAAAACAATGGCAAAATTAAGTTGCTAATACTGAAAGTACCAACTTTCATTTGTATTATTGAAGGTTAACATATCTATCTCCCCCTTCTGTATTCATATTTATCACATTTTCTAGTAAATTTAACTGTATCCTGTTACGTATTTAATAGAAATTCACTCATAACTCAGAAGGATTTTGTTGAGAGACTGTTTAATAACTCAAAAACACAGACAAAACATGTTTTCATGAAATGTTCTCTAGATTATATAAAAAAGAACACACATTTTCATAAAATTAAGATATTCATGCATTTTGTGTTATTTATAATCACCCAAGTTCATTCTCTTCTTAGGAATTTATCTTCTTCACAGAATAATGTTATACTCCATTAATTCATTCATGCAACTCACCCATGGTGTTTTTATGCTTCTAGGGTTCATGAAAGGCAATAACAAAACATTTTTTAAAAGACAAAATTTAAAATTCAGGAATTATCAGCACTCCTAATACAATCTGGTTCACTCCTCTAACAAGTAATTACTGAATATCAATTACATTCCCAACCCTGTGCTCGTCACAAAGGTAACTAAAGTAAAAAGGGAGACTTCGACCCTGTGAAGCCGGCTTGTTGGTGGGGGAGCCATTAATAAACTAAGTGTGAAAATAAATACTTTCAGATAAAGGTAAGCGCTGTGAAGTAAAGAAAGGGGGTTAGGAGACAGTAAAGGAGAGAAGGGCAGAGAAGAAGGAAAGGGAATATTTCAGGCAGACTAATGTAGAAATTCAGAAGTTGCCATGTTATCTGTTACTCCACTGGAACTGGCTGCCTGTCACCATTACCATATCCTCTTTCTTCTTCCTTTACCTTCGGAGAAAAAGAAAAACAGAACAAAACGCCAATGACTGGGTAGCATTCCTATTACTGATTGACTTTGAATGAAGCAGTAAAGACAAAAAAGTTCTAGGAAGTAGCTTTGGCTTCAGTTCATAAAGGAGATTCCAGGAAGAGAAAGTAGTTAAAAAAAAAAAAAAGTTTAGTGCTTCGGCCCTGAGGAGAATGAAAGTGGGCGAGGGCAAATGAATTGTGCTCCCCCAGGAGGGGTGGACCAAAAAAGGGGTGACAGAGGGGAGGAGCTGTCTGGTGTCTGTAACTTACTCACCCCTCTTTCACTGAAGCTGACCAGTTTGATGGTGTCTTAGCTTCCTTCAGTTGGCAAAAATGTGTGGTAGACTGCTTAAAAACAAATTTACGACAGATTTAGTTGAAAGATCTTAACTGGATTTTACACATAATTCCAGCAACCCTTGGAACCAGCACAGGTTTGAAAATCTCGTCTGCCACACGGTCAGACAGCATTTATGAACAGAAAATAGAAATGAAACACAGAAAATGAGAGTCAGGCAGCCAGACGGCTCGACTGGCTACCGAGCAGCCTTTGGCTTACTGGAACACGGTTGGAGCAGTTGGTTTGAGCTATGATTAGTCGGTTATGACAGTGTTAGGAAAGTGCACTCCTTCCTGGCTTTCAGGTGGTTCACATTACAAAGTTAAGTTGCAGTTAATCTTGTATGGACTCCTGTACAATCATCCTCAGGCCACATTTAATTTAATTTAATAGACTCATTAAAAAGGCATTGAATCAAGGATTATTAAGCTAAGGTCTTTCAATATTGAAGAGGTCCACAGACAGAATTCAAGAAGAAATTCAGGAACCAGATGGGGAGGGAGGGAAGGAAGGCTGGGAGAAGAGAGGGAGTGTAGACCATTATTTTCACTAACTTCTAACTAAAATGAAGCAGTTTCCAAATATGATCATAGGCCACAGCATCACATTATCTTCGCGGATATCTTAAAATACCACCCCCCCCCCAGCAATTTGAAAATTACAATGGATGAGAGGCCTACCCTGTATTTTATTACTATATTAGAGAAGACGCAAATTGTGTATCTCGCATTTTGTTAAATATCCTGATTACTACTTGGTATGACTGGATTTTATTTGGTAATCCTGTGTATCCTATTTCATCCATTTAACAATGCTGAGGCGGATTCAGAGGCTTCTCCAGACTGCTAGGAAGTCGAGAGCTCCGTATTAAACACCGTGGGGAGCTTAGTTGGGAAGAACAGATTCCTTCACATCACCCCAACACAGGGGAGCCTAAAGAATAGCCTGAAAACAAACAGAGCGACGTTCATCCGTTGCCTTTGGGGGTCTATGCATCTGGCTTTGGAGAGGTCCTCTTAATTACAGCTGGGAGGTCCAACCTTGGGGGGGGGTCCTCACTGTCAGATATTTGCGGGGAAATACTGCCATCTGGTGGTCGTTCTTCTTCAGGCGAACGCTTCTGTTTTGCAATTAGCAAAATTCACAACAAATCACAATGGCATTTGGAAGCGCAAGGCTTCTCTTCAATTCTGTCCACTGCATGTGCTCAGCCGAATCAATTCTCAAACGTCAAAGATCCAGTGCATGACAACGCTCAGGCAGGATTGTGCAGAAACACATTTCAGTCGCCTTGATAGAAACGTCCAGCAGGGGGTAGTACTTGAATTCCAGTTCTCACAAGGCTTCAATAATAGTATGAGTCCCTCTTCCCTCAAAAGGGCGCTTTTATTTGTGATTACACCTGAAATCTCCACCTTGGACCTGTGGTGAAGGCAGGAAAACCGTCGCCGACGTCCGTTGCTGGCCATGGAAACTTCCAAGGGCCTTGGTCTTAGAGGACTAGGGGCTCCTAACACACTGAACACGCACTTTCTTTCTTATTTTGGTCAACTTGCTGTTGACTTAGCAGCTGTGACACTGGCTTCTCACCCGGGCTTTGCTATGGGTCTACCCTGCTTGGCCACTTTTCACAATGTCTGCTGCTTCCTCCCTGGGTCCAAGCCATCAAATTTTCTTCTCACATTCTTGAAGTGGCCTCCTGTCCTCCTTCGTCTATTTTTGTCCCCTTCACTTCATTCTCCACGTGGCACTCAGAACAATCCTATAAACACACCAGTCACATCATAGTACTCCTCAGCTCACAATCCTCTCTCAAGTAAAAATGAAAATCTTCATATATCCTACAAGACACCATAATCAGGCCCACAGACAACTCTCTAATCCCATTGTCTCCTACACTTACCCACACTGACAATACTGGCCTTCTGGCTGCTTTTCAAATTAATTCCAGGTGCTTGTACCTCAGGACATTTGCACTTGATCTTCCTGCTGCCTAAAGCGTGGTTCCTCCAGACGCCAACAGAGCTCATTCTTAGCCTTCTTTCAAAAGCTGAAGCACTCTGTACTCTGCTCGATTGATTTTTCTCCTTCATACTTATCACTGTATGACCTTTTATGTGTTTTACTTATTTTTCTTGTCTTCCTCCTGCTGCTCAAATGTAGTCTCTATGGAACAGAGCTTGTTGCTTCTTTACGGTATTGTAGTATTTCTCTGAATCTAAAAGTTGGTGGTCACAAAACAGAAATCCAAATGTCTTCTGGCTGAAAGGTTCATACATCCTGCCTTTGGGAGATTATGCTTCTCCCATTAGACAGACATTATCAGGCCATAACTGAAGTGAGATCTGCCCTGGTCCTAGATTCTCCTGGCCTACAAGGGTCCCTGGATCATCCTCAACTACTATCTAGGGAAGGACAGATTTCGGTGGCTGCTTATAGCATGAAAACCACACCCCAAAAAGCAGAGTGAGCCAGATGTATTTCTCATGTCAAGTTTGAACCAATCTTGGGATCATTACATTGCAAGTTTTGAGTATGATTATTTCTGAAGAAATAGCAATGCACAAAACGACAATGTTTGTATAGAATAACTGCTCTTTAATTTCTCCTTGGGAGCTTTTTAAAAATTATTTTAACTGTTTTTTTAATTGACTCTCAGTGACTGTATATACTTATAGGGGACCATGTAATATTTCAATATTTGTGTACAATATATAATCAGATAAAGGTAGCTTAACCAGCACTTTCAGCATTTGTTGTTATTATTGTTGTTATTATTATTTTGAGATGGAAACATTCCAAATCCTTTTTACTAGGTATTTTAAATATTAATGAATTGCTGTCAGCCATAGTTGACTATGTTACAGAAGATTAGAAATTGGTCCTCATATCCAACTACACATCTGTACCCACTAGCCATCCTTCACCCCTCTTTCCTCCATGTTCCCAGCCTCTGGTCATCACTACTCTTTCTGTTTCTATGAGGTCAGCATTTTCATTTCCACATAGAAGTGAAAACACATAATACCTAATCTTTCTGTTTGGGTACTGTATTTGTGCTGCTAAAGTGAGAAATGTCTTTGGTACCTGAATTATTTCTCTTAACTTAATGTCACCCAGTTCTAACCATGACAGAGTTTTATTCTTTTTTTGTGCCTTAATAATATTCTGTTGCTTATATATACCATGTTTTCTGTATCTATTCATCTCTCTACCACCTAAGTGGTTTCTCTTTCATGGCTCTTTTGAACAGTTGTGCAGTGAATACGAGAGTGAAGATGTCTCTTTAACATACTGATTTCATTTCCTTTGCATATGGGACTTGTGGATCAGGTGGAAGTTCTGTTTTTTAAATTTTAAAAAAAAATTTGGGGAATCATACTGTTTTCCATTATGGCTGAACTAATTCACATTGCTACTAACAGTGAACAGGAGCCTGCCTTTCTCCACATTGGCTCTGGCTTTTTTTTGTCTTTTTGATAATACAAATTATAAATAAGTACACTAATATTTCTTTCATTTCCCTGACAATTACTGATGTTGAGCATTTGTTCAAATACTTCTGGCTATTCATATAGTTTCTTTTGAGAAATGTTTATTTATATCATGTGCCTGTTTGTTAATCAGATTGTTTACTGCTGTTGAGTTGTCAAGTTATATATATGCTGGATGTTAACCCCTACTCAGATATGTCATTTAGAGATATTCTCTGCTGTTCAGCAGGTGGTCTCTTCACTCTATTTCTCATCTCCTCTGCTGTGCAGAAACTTCTTAAATTGATATAACCCAGTTCATCTACTTTTTCTCCTGTGACCTGCACATTTAGAGTCCTAACCAAAAAATCTTTGCATACACCAATGGTTTTAAATGTTTTTTTCTCCATGTTCTTCTATTGGTTTCACAGTTTGGGTCCTCATATTTAAGTTTTTGATCTGTTCTGAGTTGATTTTTGTCCCTTAGATGCTTTTTAAAAATGCCAATCCAAGCCCAAAGCCAAAAGAAGGGAGGGAATTATAAGGACTAGAGCAGAAATTAATGCAATAGAGACTAAGAAAACAGTACAAAGGATCAATGAATCAAAGAGTTGGTTCTTTGAAAGAATAAATAAAATTGATAAGCCCCTGGCCAACCTTATTAAAAAAAGGAAAGAAAAAACTCAAACTCATGCAATAAGGAATGAAAAAGGTGAAATTACTATAGACTCGGTGGAAATACAGAAGATCATCAACACCTATTTTGAAAACCTCTACTCTCATATGTTCACTAACAATGAAGAAATAGACAGATTCCTTGATATATATGAACTACCAAAGCTGGATCAGGAAGATGTAAAACTGCTGAATAACCCAATTTCTATTACTGAAATTGAAAATGTAATTAAGTCCTTGCCAACAAAGAAGAGCCCAGGACCAGATGGGTTCACTGAAGAATTCTACAAGAAATACAAAGAAGACTTAATTCTGACACTCCTCAAACTCATCAATGAAATTGAAAGGGAAGCAATTCTTCCTAAGTCATTCCTGGGAGCAAATATTACTCTAGTACCAAAACCAGAGAAAGACCCAACTAAAAAAGGGAACTATAGGCCAATCTCCCTAATGAATATAGATGCAAAATTTCTCAATAAAATATTAGCAAATAGGATACAGCAAATCATCAAGAAGATTATTCACCCCGACCAAGTGGGATTCATCCCAGGAATGCAGGGATGGTTCAACATACGTAAATCAATAAATGTAATCCACCATATCAAATAGAGCCAAAAGTAAGAACCACATGATCATCTCTATAGATGCAGAAAAAGCTTTTGACAAGGTCCAACACTCATTCATGATAAGAACCTTACAGAGAATTGGAATAGATGGTGTTCACCTCAATATGATAAAGGCCATCTATGACAAACCTAGAGCCAGCATCATATTAAATGGTGAAAAACTGAAAGCCTTTACCTTAAAATCAGGTACAAGACAAAGATGTTCCCTACCACTGCTCCTATTCAACATAGTACTGGAAATACTAGCCAGAGCAATTAGACAAGAGAGAGAAATAAAAGGAGTAAAGATAGGAAAAGAGGAAGTTAAATTATCATTATTTGCAGATGATATGATACTTTACATAGAGGACCCCCAAAACTCCATTGAAAAACTCCTAGATATAATAAATAAATTCAGCAAGGTAGCTGGATACAAAGTCAATACTCAAAAATCAATAGCATTCCTATACACTAACAACAAAAATACTGAGAGAGAAGTAAGAGAAGCCACACCCTTCACACTAGCATCCAAAAAAATGAAATACTTAGGAATTAATCTCACAAAAGATGTAAAACAGCTATACAAGGAAAATTATAATACCCTGAAAAAGGAAATCAAAGAGGACCTCAGAAAATGGAAAGACATCCCCTGTTCATGGATAG